>WIGN01000203.1:0-75333 GCA_014235955.1 Colletotrichum sojae | reverse complement strand
ATTTTATTAACTTCTATATTTATATTTATAACTATATAGTAAGCTTTGTTTTAAAATTTTATACCTCTTTACTTAAGTTTAAATTTTTAAAAAACAAGTAAAAAAGTAGCTTTTACTAAGCAATAAGTCGTGTCTCACTCGCTTATCAACTACGTTATACTAAAAGTATAAAATTAATTAAACTTTATTAAATGTATTTTTAAAACTTTTCTAATTATAAATTATAAAATTCTTATATATATTACTGTGAGTAATATAGCTGTGGCTGCAGCGCCCACGGCCACGGCCTGCCCGGGCGCACCAGAGCGCTAGGCTCCGGCCCCGGCCCGGATCAGTAGATAGTCCGGTCACGTGCTCAACCAAGTTTGTAACGGAGCCGGATATGTTCGGCTATATGGATACAAACGGCTAGAATCACATGTCAGAATAGAGGCATATAAGGGGCCCCTGCGGCCCCGATAGCTAGGATCCAAGTCAAGCAAGGTTCATCCCACAAGTCGACCCCCAACAGGTGATTTCCCTGTTGTTACAAAGTTGTGACGGAGCGCTCGACGGATGCGGTAGGGCACGGGCGTACGAGGCGTAGGAATACGAGGAGGGGTGCGCCGGATGCGTCCCCGACATCGGAATAGGGATAAATGGATTACTAGGGTTTTTGGCCCTGTGGCGTTTTGCTGTATTCATATATTAGGCATTACGTCTGCCCAGGGTGCTCTGGCTATAGATTAATCAACACGCTTATTCTACACATACGCGTCGGCAGGACCAGTATTGAGACCCCTCGTCGTTACACAAGTGACCGTCCCCAGTATCGATCGTAACATCGTTGCCGGCCAGCTAGCTAGACGTCGAATATTATCCGTCTTCAACTTCAGCAATTGACCCCTACGTAGAGGCCCGTTGCTGTTTAAAGCGATCTAAGCTAATCCAATATTTACTTTTTTTTTAACTATTTTTTAATATCATTTTAAAATAATTACTTTAAATTATTTTATTTAGTAGTTAATTTTCAAGACGTTTCGTTCTATATTATACTATTCTGACTTTTATATAATAAGCTAGTGTAACTACTTTAACTATTAAAATAGTGAAATAATTTACTTTCTACTTTTCTTTTTAGTTTTTTTAATATTATAACTAGTAATGCTAAGTATAAAAAATAGACATTGAAAAATGTTATTAAAAACTTATTTTTAAAATATTTTTATATAATTTTTTATTTACTAGATCTAGAGAAATTAAATCTTCGTTTAATCTAGAGCGAAGCGGAGGGGAAGGAGCGATGCGATGTGTTTAAATGGAAAAAATGCCAACGAAGCTAGGACGTTTTTTTTATATGGAGACCCTCGCGGATTGGCTGAGCCTAAAACGCCACACATTAGCTACTACCTAGATACCTTCCGCTCTGTTAAATGCGCTGGGTCCCTATTGCCCAGCGTCCCAGGTCTGGTAGTCTTGTTTTGATTACATAGATCGTTTGATCGTGTGGATAGTGAACACCCGCGTAAGCGGGTGTGGTTTGGCATCGCAACAAACCACGCCCGGTAGTAGGTGGGTGTGTGGCACGGGTAGTACTAGTACACAGCTTGGCCGGAGAATCTCTCGGAACAGAGTGTGATAGATCCATGGATGGAGGCTGTTGATTATGCCATACGCCTGCACGTATTACACCTCCACAGGCATTCCAAAGGTTAGCGTACTACACTGTGGGGCCAGATGATTAGCTAGCACGCTAACCTTTGGAATGCCTGCGGAAGTGTACTTCCCACCTAGGTACACTACAGAGTACATGCAGGGCTACCATCTGTCACAGTTTCATTTGTGACAACCTACACTAGATCGGCCAAGCTGTGATTGGACGGTGGTCCGACACACGCTAGGAACCTGCCGCTGGCACGTTTCCACGCAAGGCTTTACCAGGTTGGCAGGTACACTACTAATGGGTACCTAGCATACTAGGGACTTGTGACGGAGGTGCTGTGACCCCGAAACAACTAAGGGAGTATCATTTCACACCCCAAGCTGGATATCCCCCCCCTCACAAGCTCCCACGCTGCAATAAATATGGACAGTAGTGATGATGACGCACAATAGCAACAATGACGGACGATAGTAGCAATAATACACGAAAGGATCATGACGGACGATAGTAGCAATAATACACGGAAGGATCATGACGGACGAAAGTAATAATAATAGATAAATGAATAGTAGTGGGCTATAATACATAGGTAGAGAGGATGTGAAATACTCAGCCTAGGGTTGTGAAATAATAGTCCCAACAACTTTGGGCGAACGACGTGTCTAATAGACTGAGTGCGTGGATCGGAGCCGGAATGGGTCGCTATGCCTGTGTACACCACCTACTCAGTAGCATGTTACACCACGGCTCTCTTGGACAGACCGCAGAGCCATGCGGTGACGTTCGTCGCACCTCGGCCTTTGTCGCTCGGGACCTCAAGCCTCTTGAGACACCGCGAACCTGACCGAGCTTGTGCTCCAAGTCTTCTTAGCTAATGCTCACCAGCCTACAATCACCAGACTTCCTTGCGTGTTCAATTTATCGGGTCACGTGCATTACGCGCTTTATCGCACTCAGTGATGCTTCTCAAATGCCCTGAACCCGGTCTATGGCTGGAGGTGTGACTGGAGACTGGAGACTGGGGCTGAACGGGATTGGGGCTCGATGACAGATCCCCCCTTGTGCGACGCCGGAGCTTTCCCCAAGTCCGAGCTGCGTCTGAAGTGCCAACAGATACAGACCTACTTACCTCCTACTACTACTACTACTATTACTACTATTAGGTACTCCGTAATACCTAGGTAGAATACCTACTATTAAGGTAAGGTCTAATAGTACTTTCCTCCCCGCTGGCTAACATACCTGCCTAATGGAAGGGTTCTACATCGCACATGTACACGATTGGAGACCGAGTACCTTGCTTTATCGTACCTTTACTGCCTAGGTAGTCGGGTACCTTATTCCTGTCCATTCCTTCTCTAGTGCCTCATTCTTTAGCCCTTCCTCTTCTTAACGTCTGAGTCTGCCTGAGGGGCTGATTGACGCTGCTCTCTTCACCCAACCCGCCTTGCGTTGGAGACGCGTCCCGATCTGCACGTAACAACGTCAGTTTGCTTCTCAGCAGCCTTTTTGCATAATATTTCCTCCCCGGACCCGTTCCGTCCAAGAAAGATCTGGCATACCCAGGAACGACCTAGCTTGCCTCGCCTTGCCCTACCCAATCCGACGTCGACTACCTTGGCCCCCAGGGCTTAGTTCCGGCTCAACGCAGTGCGGACCATTGCACTTGGCATTGGCGCAGTACTAAGACAGTCAAGAGTCGTCTCGCCCGCCTGTCTCAAAGTCATTGACGGCGACTCAGCTGCCCCGGTCCTAGTGTCATTTGGATCCGCGACGGGAGCCCGCACCTAGGTACCTAACTTGCTAACCCCTCCTCCGCCGCAGAGTGCGTCGACCAGCTCGCGAACTTGGATTTGGCACTTCTTCCTCGCATCCACGACCCTGCGACACAGTCCCGCCGACTCAACTTGCTTCTTGTCTTACCCGTCCTTGCTGTCATTCGTCCGCCGAGAAGGGGTCCCAAGAGGGATCGGCCCCTCCCTTCTTGCGGCCGTACATCACCGAATTCTCGTCGACGACCTACGGCTTCGCCGTCCTGTCTGCGCAGCTCAACTGTACGACTTCTTCTTCTTCTTCCTTTCTTCTTCTTCAAAGACCCCCTTTCTCTCCGACAATCGCCATCTTCAGTTTCTGCTTTGACAGGTCCTTGCGGGGCTGTTTGCTCGCAGATCGGGTGGCATTGTGCTGCCTGTCTTGCTCCTCGTGATGGGCCAGGTGGTCGAGTCCAGCGGAAAATTGTAGTCCATCCACCAGGTGACGCTTCGCGCGACCGTCACCCACCCGTACAGAGCCCTCGTGTTGACGTAGTGTCTGACGAAAACCCGTTACTCGATAATGGTCTATTGCGGGAAAGCCTCGCAGGGCTGTCAGAATTGTCGGACCCGTCGAATTAAGGTGCGTTCAGTACTCGAAATGCAAATGCAAAATTCCCCTTCTCTGTATCGGCTAGTTAGCTGCTGCTGTTCTGCTATGAGTGGGCCTAGACGGTCGAACCCTGATTGACAAATAGCCCTCTTTAGTGCGACAAAGTCAAGCCCGAATGTTCGCAATGTATTCGCGTGGGCAAGAAATGCCCTGGCTACCGGGATCAGCTCTCACTGATGTTTCGCGATGAAAGTACGAAAGTCATCAAAAAAGCCCAGGCTCAGTGGGGTGTAGCTGAGAGCTCCGAGAACGGTTCCGCCAGGCCCTCAGCGTCGGTTGTGCCGTCTCCGCCGTCGTCGTCTCCAGCTTACAGCAGAAAGAGCACGCCTACCAGTGTTTTGGGCGTGTCAAGATCGGAACGCCCGGCTGTGACATCCTCCCCGACCGCATCTCCCGTGTCGTCATACCGCTCCACCTCCGCTGGCTCGACATCGCCGATAACGTTGCCGGCCATCAAACAAGAACACACCCGCGAGACGAGCCCCCTCTGTATACAGGTTGCATCTACTTTGGAGCAACAAGGTCTCCGTTTCTACGTTAACCGATACCTCTTGGGGCACCCGGACGAGCCCAAATCACATCAAGATCTCGCCACGGAAGCTTGGGTATGGCACCCCGCGCTACAGGACGTCATGTCAGCCGTCGGACTTGCCGGATTGTACAACTTAACCGGCAATGTCGAGATGATGGCGACGGCGCGGGAGAAGTACGGATCGGCGCTTCGTCAAACGGGCCAGCTGATTCGGCCGCCACATACCCCCAGTATAGACGTGACAATGAGGGCCGTCGTAGCGCTGGCCATGTTTGAGGTTTGTCTTAACCCGGAATTTCCGACCTCGTGGGCTTCTTCTCAGGCGCTGACTGCTTTTTCTTATTTTTTTTTAAAAAAAAAGGTCGTCAAGGGAACACACCACTCAACCGGTACTGTGCATGCCCACGTCATGGGCGGGGCTGCGCTGATGAGAAGTTGGTGCCCGATGCCCAGCGTGCCGTTCAGTGGATTTCGAGCGTTGCTGCAGCTGTGTTACTCGATGGTAGGCCCCTCCATTCGCTTCGACATTTTTGAACGGTTCTAATTCCGTAGTTCATCCCTCTTCATGTCGCTGGTATGCCCATCCCCCAGGACTTCTACGACTGGGTCTCGTATGGCTCGCAGTTGCAAATGCCCTTCGACCGGCCTTCTACAGATTTGGCGATAATTATTGCCAGCTTTGTCGAGATCTCCTCATTCGTTCACAACCACGTTATCAGCGATGGCAAGCCGAAAACTGTTCACATTATGCAAAGGCTGCTCGACCTCGAAATCGCGCTAGCGGGCTGGGCTGCGGGCTTGACAGGCGAGTGGGAATATCGTGTAATCCACGCAGCTCACCTACCACCCAAGGCGGTTTTTCAAGGCCAGTATCACAAATATCACGATGTTTGGACCGCCCGTATCTGGAATTATTACCGATGGGCGCGAATATTGGTCATCCAGACCCTGCTAGATCTGGCAAACCAAAATCCCAGTTCCAGTCTATCCCTACTCTCGGCATTTTCAAGAGAGAAATTTCTCAAGACAATTCAGGAACTGTCGAAAGACATACTCGTCAGTGCGCCGACACACTGGCGACATCCAATCCTGGACGAGACGGCGCAGGTCACTGTGGAAAGTCCTGGCGGAGGAGGGGCAGGGTCAGCAGGACTGCCGGCACTCCTGTTCCATTTGAAGGTGGCCGGCTGCGCCCCGGGAGTTCCGAAGGTATACTGGGAATGGTCCATGGCTGTCATTCAGACGATCTGGGGTGACATGGGCATGTTACATGCACGATCGATGATGGAAGCCATGCGGGCCCACGCAGATACTGTGCACAGGACAGGTGCGGCAGGTATTTTGGCCGATGATTGGTAACATTGCGAGTAGCAATTCGAATAACGGTGGTTGGCGCAAGAAGTGGATGGTTCTGAATTTGACAAGGAAAATATTTGGGGATACAGCTGGGCTCTACATTTGCTTGGATTGAACTGGGTGATACCATCTGCTTGATATATGAGAGAAACCTTGGAATGGATGAGTTGATTTAGGAGCATGCGGAATACCTGAACGGAGTAATGGCCACTGCCGATTTTGCAGTCCCGTTTCACGTGGTGTCATTAAGCAACATTGCCTGTCTGTCTTGCTACTTACCAAGTATGTCGAACTCAAGGGTGCTCATGTACAATGTTAGGTATATTATGTGACTATCAAAGCATTTGATATCAATACCAAAAACAAATGAAAAGGCCAACTAGCTGGTAGCCCCTTTTATAGAAATAGGTTATAGGTAGGTGCACATAAGCTATGGGTAGATTCCAACTGATGCTCACTTGGGCCAGCACAGTGCATCTCCCGAGCAACTCTCACGTGTGTGTGGCACAACGCACGGGCCACTATTTTCGAACCAAGGCATCAATTATTAACTACACATCCGACTACCATTGTTGAGGCCCGTCGTAGTCTAGACGATTTCTAGCAGCTGACAATACCTTGCGCATTCAATGATACGACCAGATTTCGATGAGCGTTGGCCGTCGTGAACCGACAAACCTGACCAAGATTCATACCGGACACCGAACATTCTCATTTGCGCGTCATCGCCAGAGCGGTACCCACTATCAAGCCATCGATCGCATCGCACCGCGTCGCAGGTGCCGCATCACAGTGCACCACAACCCATCCACATCAACCTTGTGGACGATTCCATCGCGATCATCGCTGAACAATCATACACAATTTCCCTTTCGTATAGGAGACGCAAAAGATTAAATGGACTTTAAAAAGAGTATTGCATCCCATGATTCAGCAGGCCCGACCGCGTTCCATCAGTATTAACCCTTCTCTGCGCATCTAGATGACGAGCAGACGATTAAAGTCGCCTCGAAAAAGGACACCAGGGACCGATCTAACGGCGCCATCAAGCTAAAGAAGCCTGCTCCGAAACACAACAAGCCTGGAAACTGGAGAGAAGGGAGTGTGATCGACGGTAAGGGCGGCAAAGTAATCCCAGACCCACGAACTGACAATTATGTCGCATCGATAGACGAGAAGAAGACCAAGCCCCCTGATAACTCGACATCTATATCCGTGGCCTCGCCAGGGCCGGTAGTGAACCCCCTTGACGACGACGCGCGCGAAGCCTTCGCGACCGGTCGACCCCTCGAAGACAGCCCCGATCTACAGCAGTGCAAACACTGCAAGAAGAGCATCCTAAAGACCGCTGCCAAGGCACATATTGCGCAATGTCTCAGGTTGAAGAAGGAGAAGGCCCAGCGAAAGAAAGAGGCAAGGGAGGCCCGTGAACGAGCCAAAGAAGCTGCAAGAGAGGAAGAGGCCAGAAAAGCGGACGAAGACGGCGAAGGTAAAGGCGATGACGACAGTGATGGCGACAACGATAATGGCGAAAAGAAGGCAACCGGGAGCAAGACTGCGAAGAAGGCGGCAGGCAAGAAGACGGATGGAGATGGCAGCAAGAGCAAGAAGCGCAAGGCAGACGGTGATGCGGATAAGGGCCCAAAGCAAAAGAAGAAAAAGGAAGAACCGAAGCCCAAAGCCCCAAAGCCAAAAGGTTGATCGGTCGCTAGTCTCCTAATCCTCGTAGATAAGGCTAACCTCCCGCAGGACCTGTGGACGTCGAGCGACAGTGCGGTGTTCTGTTGCCCAACGGCCAGCCGTGTGCGAGATCTTTGACTTGCAAGAGTCACTCGATGGGGGCCAAACGAGCAGTTGCCGGAAGATCGTTGCCCTACGACATGCTCCTGGCGGCATACCAGAAGAAGAACCAGGCAAAACAGCAAAGTACGTTGCGCTTAATACAGGTTTTGTGGGGGACATGGACTGCTGACACTGTTCCTCAGAGGCTGCTCTGGACGCAAACGCGCCGCTGGAGGACGAAGACGAAGCCAATGCGGGGCCGGTTGACTCGGACGAAGAAACAGCCGCTGTTATGGGTGCATTGGCGCACTGGAACCCACAGCCTGTGGTGCCGCAGCCTGTGCTCAACCCGATCAAAAGACAGTATCAGCTAGCACGTCTACACGAACAGTTGCAAATGGCGACAAACGGTGGCCGAACCAACATCTTCAAGGTCGTCGGCTTCGGTACACAAAGGCTCTCTGATGGGCACCATGGGCTCATGGACCCTGATGACGCTCCGGGCGAGCCTGATACTTCAGTCATGAATTTTGGCGGCGCTCGCAGGTCCTCGAGTTTTAGCATGCAGAGTCAGCCACAACGTAGGCAGTCGGTGACGAGCAGGGCATGAAGTGAGGTCTGCGCAGAGCAGATACGAGCGCTGAGTACGCTACTGGGAGACGACTGGATGCGTTTCCCCCGCTACGCATTTCACCGATAGTTTCCAGGGCTAACATTTTTGTGGTTTTGGATCATGGACTCATGCATTCTACGAGGCAGGGAGGCGTCAAGGGTTCGACGGGATACCAGCTGATAACAGTGAGGAAGCGGTGTTTTGGTGTTTTGGTAACTTATTGCTTGATGGACGCTTACAGACCTGAGGTAGTCAGCGTCCAA
The DNA here is from genome assembly GCA_014235955.1 of Colletotrichum sojae. Classification (NCBI taxonomy): domain Eukaryota; kingdom Fungi; phylum Ascomycota; class Sordariomycetes; order Glomerellales; family Glomerellaceae; genus Colletotrichum; species Colletotrichum sojae. The sequence continues at coordinate 66,721 of WIGN01000203.1, read as the reverse complement.
TTCCAATCCCAAGACGGAACAATCAAGTGGCCTGCCTTTGTGGCAAGCGCGATGTCATGCCCCACACTGGTCCTATCCCTAATGCGGACCTTCACTAGTTGACCTTCATGTGCCAATGACGTCGTCTCCGTCCTGAACCCAAGTTTCGCAGGCTGTACACTAAAATACATACATACCATGACTTCCTACCTAGGTGTAGCCACGGCACTACCTAACCAACCCACTCGTCCATTCGGCAGCTGAGATGACCTCGGCATTGTGAACCCATCCTACCAGGTCTGCCTAGCTCTGCCAAAGTGCCATCTCATGTGATGCATACGGTGTTCGGCACCGGCGTGTTTACAGTCCACTTCCTTCACCATCGCAGCATCAAAAGCCTCCGTCTTCAACCGCAATGCCCGATAACGCTCTCAACGCCCTCGGCCACGCCCTCGCCGGTGCGACGGGGACGGCCTTCTCTACGGCTGCCGTATACCCACTCGACCTAGTAACGACACGTCTCAAGGTTCAACGTCAGCTGAGAAGAGAGGATGCCTCGACCGAAAAGGATCAGTATCGTGGTCTCCTAGATGCGTTCAAGGCCATCGCTACTCAGGAAGGCGGTATATCGGCACTCTACACGGGTCTTGGCCACGACATTTTCAAGTCCATCGCAGATTCGTTCCTCTTTTTCCTCTTCTACGCCTACTTTCGCGGCACTCGCCGACGTGCTCGCGGTAGAAAGCTGCCCGCTCTTGAGGAGCTGGCTGTGGGCGCGCTGGCTGGTGCCTGTGCCAGGGCCTGTACAACGCCGATCGCCAACGTGGTAACGAGAAAACAAACGTCAGCCATGTTCGAATCCCGGAATGACGCCACGACCTTTTCTGTGTGGAAAACCTTGACGACCATCTACGCGGAAAACGGCACCGCAGGGCTTTGGGCCGGGTATTCTGCTTCTTTGCTCTTGACCATCAATCCCAGCATGACTTTTTTCCTGAACGATAAGCTGGGCAAGACCCTCCTGCCCGACGCGGAGGAGGATTCGCACGACACTCGGACGACATTCCTGCTCGCCGCTGCCAGTAAGGCCATTGCCACAATCCTCAGCTATCCGTTGCAGACCGCCAAAGCCCGACTACAGATACAGGGTTCTGGTCACTCCTCCCCGAGCAGAAGCACTGCATCAGAAGATGCCTCCAAGGGCCCGCACAGCCCTGTTTCTACGGGCCAGGGTAAGGAAATACGCAGTGGACCCAGAAGTATGGTCGATGACAGCGCCCTGGCTCTGGTCATTTCCATTGCGAAGAACGAGGGCGTCGTAGCGTTGTACGCTGGTCTCCAAGGCGAAGTCCTCAAGAGCTTTTTCAGTCACGGTCTGACGATGGTATCGAAGGGGATCATCCACAAACTTGTCCTTCGCCTCGGCATGTTTCTGGTGATCCTGATGCAGACCAAGTCACCCAGTATCAAGGTGCAATTGGGGCGTATCTATCAAAAATTCCGAAGAATTGTGTGAGGGCGCAAATATTATGGCAACTGCCTATGTTCAAAGAGGGGATTTAATGCCCTCTTTACCTATGAACAATTTCTGGCCCCTACCAACATGATCCGGTCGTTTTGTTTAGCATCCTCAGGTGTAACCCGCTTGTTAGCACTGGAAACCAGCCACTCCGCCGCTTTTCTCAACCTTGTTGGAGCCACGCGCAGAGAAGCCAGTACCCTCAGATCGAAGCTCAATCAGCCCTGGAAACTCTTGTTCCTGTTGCTTTCCTTTGCTGCTCGAGGTGTCGGACATGAGTATCGCATCACAAACATAGCAAACGTTTTGTTGTGGCAAGGAGCCTTTGCTCTTATCAGGAGCCATAAGCTTGACGGCACAACTTCTGCAAATTACATGACCGCACTTTCTGGCAAGCTGTGGGCGAGAAGCGTTGCCGAGTGTCTTCAGACATGAAGGACACATACGCCTGCCGATGGCAGTCTTGGGGTCGACTTCCTCCTTGAAGTTGAGATGGATAAAGTTCCTAAGGGAATAGGAATGCTCAGAACCCTCTGACGAAGCTGGGCATATGGGAGTGAGTTTGGTGTTTTGTGGGAGGCCCACGGCTTGGCGGGCTGCGTCTGCGTCTGCGTCAGGGGTTTGTGAGGGAGTCCAGAAAGACGGTAGGGCCCCCTTGGATGCCTGAGGGACTGCGTCAGATGATACCCTTGATAAACACATAATCTTTATAGAAAAGAGATCACCAACCTTTTCGTTCTCAATCGACCTCTTGGCCTTGATTCTGTCCTCTTTCGCTATTCTTTCCAATTCTTCCTTGTCCAACACAAATTTCCGCTTTGCGCGCTGATGCCGTGCTGATGTACTCATGTCGCCGAGGGCTGCGGGGTCGCTCTGAGGAGACGACGATAGCCCCGATGTTTGGGTCGGTGAGGGGTTGATGCCAGCTTGAATCATCTCAAATTCCTTAATGGCGCGCTCTTGAGCCTCTACGTCTTGGCGGGTCTGTGCCTCCATGACTTGCTGCTCGGCTTTTTTTCGCGCCATCTCCAGGCGCTTGATCTCCTTCTTCTGCGACAGAAGGTTCGCGACGGCACACTCTCGACAGAAAATGTCCCCATGACTGCAAGAGACGGGATCCCTAGCAGTTTCGAGACAGAGATAGCATGATCCGAAGGGAAGAAACGAGTCCCTATTTAGTCGAGCCGAGGTCGAAGACCATGCGGCCTTGGCCATATCACGCTCATGAGAAGTGAACACACTGCGGGAAGTATTCCTCTTGCCTGGCAATTATCAATATGATGAACGCAAAAGAATCCGTATTCAGCTTACTGTGTGCCATGATGAATTCTCAAATAGCTTCGTAAAGTTAGAAAATGATAGTGTTGAGGTCGTGAAATGTGCGCCGAGAAGTTGAAAGTAGATTCTAGATAGATGGATCTTGCCGATGCAAGCAGACATTGGAAGTAAGAGCGCAGAGCAGCGTGGACAAGGGTAAGCCCCACCGGAAATGCAAGCGTCTAGCATGACAGGGTACCACTGTTATTAACGCCATCAAAAAGCCCATGAAGTAGTGAATATAAACCTGCTGCACTAACATTAGATACCTTTATTCTCTAGGTCAGCCGAACTCCTCCGTTTAACCAGATAGTTGCACTAGAGCGATCCACCCGTTTGTTGAGCCCCAGCAGGAGCTCTCCATGATAGCTATTCTCTTTTTTTCTCTTCCCGTTGTCAGTCCCGATGAGGAGTGGGATGATCTTTCAATGCGTCAATGGCCTCTAATATCTCTACTTCATTGCAGAAATACAGCGATTGCCAGCCCCAGACGAGACAGACTGCTAATCATTGAGATCCCCCATCCTTGTATGTAGTGGGCTGTATGACGCGCTTGCCTACGAATCGCGTCGTCCGCCCAGACATCCAGGCTGGATACATTCATTTCTCTTCCAACTCGCGCGGCTGCACACTCGGAGCCGTCTTTGTCCTGCTTGTCTGGATAAAATGTTGGACAACGACGAGAGGCCGGATCAGCCTAGCTTGCCATGGCGCATCGCATCGACCACTGTCATGACCCTCACTGGGGCGCTCTCACGGGCCTTCCTTTTCGGGTTTAACGACGTTAAAACAGAAGGACTCGACCATTTTCTCGAGGTTCTGGACAAGCGTCGAGCTGGGCCTCCTGAACGTGGTCTAATCACCGGTATTTCTTAACCCTCTGATGCCCATCCGCGTCCAACACAGTATATCCATTGCTAACTGCCCTGGTGTCGATTTCAGTTTCCAATCACATAAGCGTGTGGGTTTAAATCTCTTACGGTCTGTTATGACTGCGTCAAGCTGACGCATTTTGGAACCGCAGGCTCGATGACCCTCTGATGTGGGGTGTGTTGCCGTTGAAGTATAATTCGAGTCCAGCGAATAGTAGATGGGGCTTGGGAGCCCACGACATTTGCTTCAAGAACAGGTCCGTGGTATCCCCATAAGCCGCTTCGGGCAAGTCTTGTGTGCTGCTTAACTCACTCGCTACATCTTAGCTTCTTCACTTCCTTCTTCAGCCTCGGTCAGGTCTTACCGACTTACCGTATGCTGCACTCGGCGTACGGCGGCCTCTTTCAGCCGACCATGAGCCAGGCGATCCGTATCCTCTCAGACCCGGGAGCTGTTTATCCCCCGAAATCCAACTTCAGGGCCGGGGCCAATGAGATATTCTCATCGCCGGCTTACTATGCAAGCAACCGCAACGCCTGGATCCATGTCTTTCCCGAGGGATGTGTTCACCAGCACCCTCACCGCACCCTTAGGTACTTCAAATGGGGAGTAGCACGGCTCATCCTCGAATCCGATCCAGCTCCTCAACTTGTTCCTATCTTCATTGATGGGTTTCAGAACCTCATGCCTGAGGACCGGCCCTGGCCGCGATTTCTGCCGCGAGTCGGCGCCAACGTACGCGTGATTTACGGCGATGCTGTCGACGTCGATGAGGCTTTTGCGGAACAGCGCTCCAGGTGGAGGCAGATGGTGAAAAAGCAGGAAGAGGCCGCGGGCAGGCCGGTGGCTATGGGTGACATCCCGGAAGCTCTCAAACGCCACCGCGAAGCGATGCAACTGCGAATTGAAGTAGCCAAGACTGTCCGTGACATGGTCCAGAAGTTGCGGCTCAGAGCAGGTTATCCAGAGGATGACCCCTCCTACGCTCTTGCTGGAACTTGGGAACGAGAGCCCAACAAGAAGAAGTTTACGAGCCCCGTGGATAATAGCCTGGTCAACGAGAAATGACGTAACTTTTATTTTCTTAGCAAACATTCACATCTAGGTGGTGACACGCATACTCTGGTTCGGCTCCGTGTACATGTATGCTTGTGAAAGTGGTACCGATCATAGAGCTAGGATGTCTACTCTCTAAGTCGTCCCCACGCAGTCACAGATTTAGTGATAGCCTCATGGTGCCAGTCTCAAAGCTGTGGCGCTGCTGTTTGTGTCTCTGGTCTCAATTGTCCGCTTGTCATGTCACGACTAAGAGGGAAAACAGAAAAGGAAAAAGAAAAAGGGCCAATGAAGGAATCTGTAAATATAACGGACCACAGAACCCAGAGTTCCCAACTGCTAATGTGGAATACCTAGTCATGTATCGTCGCTCAGCTTGACGTTTTGCTCGGCTTCTTTGATCAGGTCAAGTCTCATCCATCAAGCGAGCGTCACCATGAATCGTTTACTCGCCATCCCGAGGCAACAGTTTAGAACAACCGACATGTCTGTCTAGTATGTATCATACGGTCCTTGTCCCGGATATGCCCTGGCTTGCGCTTGTAACGCTTGCTGCTGGTGCTGGTGCTGCTGCATCACGATGTCACTGAACCAAGGGTGCTTCAGCGCTTCGTGAGCGCTAATGCGAAGTTCGGGGCGGAGCTGAAGCATTCGCTGCAGTAGGTCAATACCTGTGGGGTCGATCTGTGGCAGAATCTGACGAAGGTCCTGCGTAGCGTACATCTGGAAGGTCGGCTTGTACTCGGGAAACTGGGTTATTCCTGCCCATGTGCGTTCAGTCGGTGTGCCCATAATGCGGAAGATCCTGATAATTTGGTCCTCGTTTGTCGTGCCAGGAAACAATGGTCTTCCCGTATACATCTCCGCCATGATGCATCCAGCGGACCAAATGTCGATGCTGGTATTGTATGTCCTGCTGCCCAAGAGAACGTCGGGTGCGCGGTACCATAGGGTGACGACTTCGTTAGAGAAGGTATTTACTGGAATACCGAAGGCACGGGCAAGGCCGAAGTCACCAAGTTTTAACTGGCCTTTCCCGTTAATGAGGAGGTTCTGAGGCTTCAAGTCTCGGTGCAGAACCCGGTTCTGGTGACAGAAGTCGATGCCGCGTAATAGTTGGTACATAAAGGACTTGATTTGGTGAGGTTTCAGGGCACCTCTGTCCCCATGGGTGTCCATGTACTTCTTCAGATCGCCATCCATGAACTCGAATACCAACATAAGCTTGTTTTCGGTATGAATCACATCGTGAAGAGCGACGATGTTCTCATGCTTGAGTTCCTTCATCAAGGATATTTCCCGAATCGCTGTGGATGGCGTCCCCTCCTCGGAATCTAAATGGATCTCTTTGAGAGCAACGAGCTCGCCGGTCTGTCGATTGCGACCCTTGAAGACCTGGTATCCAGCCGTTAGTCTTCATACCAGAAAGAGAAAGTCAGCATGGACAAACTGTGGCGTAGGTTCCTTCGCCCAGCTTCTCGAGCTGCTGGAACGAGCTCGGGTGTCTCTTGCCGTCCATCTCTCCGAATAATTCGGGCTGTTTCGTTGATGATTACACAGTTGGCACCGAGACTTCTGGAGGACTTTGTCGGGCGGAGAGGAACAGCTGCTCGTGTCCGGGGGACAAAGTTGCTCGCTGGGTGGTAAAAAGGTTGGCGGGACAGATTGTGGAGGGTAGACGGTGGCCTCCGGCTCGACGCCCCACTTGTAATAGACAAAGGGCTAGGATGCAGATTGATTATGGCCAGTGGAAAGTTTGATGTTGGTCGATAATCCCCTCGACCTCTCGTGCAAGTGAGCAAAGACTGGTTCAGTTAGGTGGTGCTACCTGGGGAATGAATGAGGTCGGTACAATGTATGCCTGTCTTTCGATTGCGCACATACCAGACGGCAGGGTCCAGGCGCTTATGTAATACATATCCCACCCACTCACCTCTCTGCTGCAACTTGCCCCGCAATATCGGCACGACACCTGCCACCAATCTCCCGGGTACCTTCCCTCCCAAGTACCATACCCGACCCCTTGAACCCGCACTTCTTTAGGTACCTACCTCACTGCGTAGGTACAGAGCGCTAGCCAACTTTAACCCCATATGTAGACACTCAGGATAGGTATGTAAAGGATAGGAAGCACCTAGGTAGGTAGGTACCTGCTTACTCACTACTTACACTACTTATCAGGCATCCCCAATACCGCCCTCATCTTGACTTGTCAATCTCCTCGTTGAGTGCTCATATTCTATCCCACCCGTCGCGAGATTCTTCTGTCGGAAGCCTGGGACCGTCCCCTGACGCGCTTCACGTTCCAACGACCTGACGGAAACCGATGATACCTTCGTTCCGACATGCGACCCTTGCCTGGCAGCATCGCATCTTCAGGAGTTCCTCCCCTAGATGGCAGGGCTACCGAACGCTTTGCCACGTGCTCCTCAAGCACAACCCCGCCGTTGTCCTTCTTTCTTGCAGACGAAACCACTGTTGAGGCTTCCCTGGCGGCATCCTCTTCTTCACCACTTCGTGTTCGCGAACCGCGGAAACATCCCACATACAATCCTCCGGGCGACTGCCCCGCGCCGAGCCGTGATTCTAGTGCAGCAGCTCCCCTAGTACCCCTCGTTCCCCCGCGTTCTACTCCCAAATCGCAACCCAGTGAAGCTATCGCTCTTCGGCCAACATCCACGACCAGCAAATCTCCAGATCGTTTAGAGACAACGTCGCCCACAACGGGGTTCCAGCTCATGACGCCCATCCTATATGGAGCTTCGGGACCTTGTTCGGCCATTAGCAGCTCTTCGTCCCGGCCTGACTCTCTATCTGGATCTCTATCTGAATACCAGGAAAGCTTCATCATGAGTGCATTCGGCGCATCTGAATCTGCTCATCCGCAGAGCACTCACAGTGCAGAAGGCGCCCAGCAGTTCATCATGCCCACCGTCCACGTTCCCCGTCGACGACCCTTTACAGAAGTCGGAAAGTCTCTGGGTCGGCTGAAGATTCTTATCGCTGGCAAATCAGGCATGGCTCCTGTTCTGTCTTGTCTGCACTTTTCGACTTGTGCTAACGGCAGTCCCTATAAACAGGTCTGGGGAAAACATCTCTGATTCAAGCCATAATACATTCAAGTCCGCACATTGTTCACGTTGACCCCATGGTGCCAGTCGCCATAGCTTCGGCCGGTCTTCTCCCCGCAAAACCCATTCCAAGCGACCCTCCGATTACTCAGGGCACCTTCCAGATTACTGAGACATTTGCCAGTACCAAGCCTTACCCGCCATGGTGGAGAGATTCGACACATACCATATCTCCATCTGGCAGTAGTGCTGAGGACATGGTCCTAGATAGGAACATATGTCTGGTGGATACACCTGGCTACCAAGACGCTTGTCGAGTAGGCTCTACAGTGTCAAAAATGCAGAGCAAAGAGCTGACAGAATGCTTAGCCTATAGAGACTGTCACACAAGTATCGCAATATATCGAAGCGCATCTTCAAAGGAGCCGGCTCGACAGTCTTGACGATGACAACGTGCTCAGGACGATTGGCGAGGGGGGCGGCTTGCTTGTCGACGCGGTGCTTTATATGATACCCAGTTCAGGTGAGTGTCCCATTTGACAAGAAAAAGGAGTCATGCCGCTGAGGACCATCCAGGCCTTACGTCGACCGATGTGCATTATATGCGTCAACTCGAGTCGTTTACAAATGTTATACCTCTCTTGGCGCAAGCCGACACGCTGTCCGCCGAACAAATTAGGGCAAGCAAAGGGCAGATTGAGCACCAATTGGTTGAGGCGGACCTCGGACTACTTTCGTTGGGATCGTCGCCCATAAAGGCATCAAACCCGAAAGTCTATGCCATCTCTAGCGAGCTGGAGACCAACCGTGACATAATGGACGCCAGCTTGCTCATGAGCTCGGAATACATGCAACCGCTACTTCCCACGGACCTCCCTGATCTGCTCGATTCGATACTCAGTTCCACCGGTGCCGCGTGGCTGCGTCATGGAGCCGCGAAGAAGATGCTGGCTTGGCGATCTCGTCATCGCATAGCTAGTAAAACTCGTTCAATCTTCACAATGCCATCAAGATCGTTGATGGAAACAAGATTGCTTCCAACAAGGATGGGGCCTCGGACATCATTAGCCCTGAGTCGCGCTCCCGGCTACGCATTATATGAAGAGAGCTTCTGTCGTGTCCAGCTCACGAACTGGGCCGCAGATCTACAACGTAGCTTGGCAAACGAACGGGCAGGGCGGGAGAGAAGGGCGCAGATACTGGCAGCCACATGGCCAAGAGAGGCGCGGAGACAAGATGGCCTGGAGACGGAGGAAGCGAGGACGGCGTTGGCGCTCACTTGTGCCAAGGGGCGGGTAGACAAACAACACCCCAACAAAAGGAGACGCAGCACAGGGTCAGATCCGTCATGGGCGCTGGTGAGGAATCAGGATCCCCTTGGATTGTTGCAGCTCAAGGCCGACTTCAGGTGCCATACCTTGGAGATGGTAGGTGGACTGGGCATATTGGGAGGCTTAGCATGGCTGCTTGGCAGTTGAAAATAGGAGGCCAGCAAGTTGAGGGAATGCTTCATGTCCTGGATATCGACTGCCACCGTTTTTTTGAGAGAAAAACAAGACATAGGGAAAGCTCTACATTTTATGACTCCTTGTATGTGTTCTTTTATCGACTCCCACGATGATGGTCAGGATTCGGCACCCGTCGAAGTTGAACCAGTTCCATACTGGGGACTTCAGCTCACGTGCCAAGGGCCCGCCAACACCATGCGCCCACATAGGTAGGTACCTAGTATGCCAGATCGGGCATGTACATTGTACGTACTTTCTATTCATGAGGTACCCATAGTGCTATATGTACTAAAACTGCCAACCCGGGCGGACCTAGGGACCTAGGGACCTATGGACCTACTTGGTATCCGTAGGTTTTGTGCCAATTGACGCGCCACGCCTTAGCGTCGCGTTTGCGGCAAGGCACAGGTCAGGTCCCAGGTCTTGTCACTTGAGCATCCATACAACCGCAGGTGCCAGCCACAGCGGCGCGTCTACCTTTACCCTTCCTGCACTGCATTGATCCCCTTCCTTCACCTCCCTCGTCTTTGTCAAGAACAACTGCTCCATTTACGCCTTCTCCTGGTAGCTTTCCCATTACCCATTGTGTCCAGGCCAAGAGCTTCCCGGCCAGCAGCCCTTTTCAGCCAGGTCATTCTCCTTGGACTCTCCTTTTTTTCTCGGCTCTGAAACGGCATCCAGCGATGGCCAGTGAGGAAAGAGCTTACGGCGTGACGCCGCCTATCTCCACAGCCCTTCCGACCGAGGCAGAGAACCAAACAACGCAGGCTCTCATCGAAGAGCTTCGAAAGCAAAACACATTCGAGAGTCCTGCTGAGACTGCAAAGAGGCAAGTCATGCGCAGTCTTCCGCTGTGTAATCTTGCCGTCTATTGATTGTTGCTAACGCAGTGGGACGGGATTTAGGGAACAGGTTCTCGGCCAGCTTCGGCTGATTTGCGACGAATTCGTGAAACGAGTGGCCCGGAAAAGGGAAGAGGGAAACCATGCTCTCATCAGAGATGCTAGGGGTCAAATCTTCACCTATGGCAGCTACCGGCTGGGCGTCTTCGGCCCCGGTTCGGATATCGACACCCTCGTCGTTGCTCCGAAATACGTAACTCGCGCCGACTACTTCGAAATCTTCCCCGATCTGTTGAAGGAAATGGCCCCGCCCGGCGCCATCACCGACATGGCTGTTGTTGCCGACGCTTTCGTGCCCATCATCAAGTTTGAGTTTTTGGGCATAAGCATCGACCTGATCTTCTCTCGCATTGCCATGCTCAAACAGCTGCCAAAGGACTTCAGTGTCCAAGACTCCAGTTTGCTAAGGGGCCTCGACGAAGCGGAATTGCGTTCTTTGAACGGCACTCGGGTGACGGACGAAATACTAGGTCTCGTGCCGGAACAAGCGACTTTCAAACTAGCTCTGCGAGCGATCAAGCTTTGGGCGCAGCGCCGCGCGATCTATGCCAATATCATGGGCTTTCCAGGAGGAGTAGCATGGGCCATGCTGGTTGCTCGTGTTTGCCAACTGTATCCAAAGGCAGCTAGTTCTGTCATTGTCAACAAATTTTTCCACATCATGCGCCGTTGGCCTTGGCCGCAGCCCGTCCTTCTCAAACACGTCGAAGGTGGACCTCTGCAAGTTCGTGTCTGGAACCCCAAAGTAAGTCTGCGCCTCGCGTCATGTCCCGCGGCGATACATGCTGACCATCGCCCTAGCTCTACAGAGGCGACCAATTCCACCTCATGCCAGTCATTACTCCTGCCTATCCCTCCATGTGTGCCACATACAACATCACTCGATCGGCGATGACGGTCATTCAACAAGAAATGCAGAGAGGATGCGATATCACAGACAATATTATCCTTGGAAAAGCTCCCTGGTGTGATTTGTTTGTCAAACACACCTTCTTCACCCAGGGATACAAGTATTACATCTCCGTAATCACTGCGAGTACAGACAAAGAAGCCCACAAGATCTGGTCTGGGTACGTCGAATCCAAGGTTCGTGTCTTGGTTCAGGGCCTGGAGCAACACCAATCCATAGCTTTGGCACATGCATTCAACAAGGGCTACGATCGTCGACATCGATGCGCGAATGACGAAGAGGTACAACAAGTTCAAGCTGGAAACTTATCTTTCCTGGTCAGTGTCGAAAATGACCACGGTGCTGCTACTTCAACGATTGCGACGGGAGGACAAATCGAGGAGAAAGTTGATTTGAATGGCATTCCTGGCCTCAAAGCCGAGGTCGATGGCAAACCTCACTCTAAGACGGAAGGAGCGAGGAATGTCGGAGGCGAGGTGGCGGAACCCGGAATGTCCCCTCCCAAGAAGCTGGAAGGTGAACAACAAGAGGCCAAACCGGCGAAGGACGGACAACAAACTCCAATCGACGTGTTCACGACCACACACTACATTGGGCTGACGCTTAGCGAAGGTAGGTGATGGTTGACGATCTCCTCGCCGGCTCATCGCGCGATGTAACAAAGTCGAAAGGAGCTGACTTTCTAGGCGCCAAATCTCTGGACTTGTCCTATCAAGTGGACAATTTCAAGTCCTTGTGTACCGCCTGGGAGAAATTCAACACGGAGCTTAACTCGTTGACTGTTCAACATGTACGAAGGTACGTATCGCTTTTCTTTGTTGGTTTTCGTAACTTGATCGCTAAATACTAATCTTGGACCAGCTTTAACCTACCTGACGACGTCTTCGAGGCTGGGGAGAGAAAGCCGCAAAAGCCCCAGAAACGACAAGCCAACGCGAATGGTGCGGCCGTCAAGAAACGAGGTGCTTCAGAGGTATTATATAACTTGAGTTTACAATATCACACTCCCAACGGCTCATCTGAAGTCTTGCAATTATTCGAAGGCGCGACTAACACTTTTCACAGGAAACCCAGCAACCGCCCGCCAAGCGTCAGCAAGCTTCTGTCACCGCAGCTGGTTGAAATTGGGTTACATACCCTGACATCTGACGTACTCCCGCCTCGAGAACGCATGTGGCCCAAGCTTCGCCCACAAGCACTTCATCGTCGTGACTCTTGACACAGCTGGGCTCTATTTTCCCTTCGTGTGAATTACTAACTAGCAGGCAGCAAAACAGTTGATTACTCCGGCCAGCAATCGCCAATTGACCACGAAGCGAAGTCTACAGAGCTGAACGGAACGGAGGGCATGCCTGCGTGCCGGAGTCTAATGCAGGCAGATGACCGAAGGTCGTTGGCGAGTCCACGAAATCAGTGAAGCCAGCCAAACAATAGTACGTATTGCGGACTTTGGCTTGTTGCTCGCCTTGAGCGAGCTTTACCCAAGGCGAGCAGAGGCCAAGGTGCTAAAGAGCAAACGCAGGGACTTGTCTGACATTAGCTCAACGATGACAGGGATGGACCATACAAATTGTGTGCAAGGGTCTATTTCAACGTTCGCGGGGCTTACGGGCCCGTCAGTCAGCCCCAGGGGCGTTTTGTACATTAAATTATATACCACACCTTTGAGAAGAAATTGAGCCCTTCGTCATCCAGCTTACTCACTCTCTGTTGACAAGCGGCCCAACACCCATTCTGTATGCCACTGTTTAGTCGCCTTCGTAAGTCTTTGAGCCTCCTTGCTGAGTTTGCCGGCAGACCCCTGCACTGTCGGCTTCCATTCCTCGCATCAGTCATCTCCATCGTCGCTACCACTAGACCAGCCCTCGCGGTATGCCTCTTCAAGATCTGCAAGCTCGTTGCTAATATCCTCTCGGTCTTCCAGGTCGATAGTCCACGCGACAGTTGTCCTCATTGTCCTCATAGCGGCAGACACCAATGTATCCGTGGATAGACTGGTCTTGACAGCCAGATCCTCAAAGGGAGTTCGACCGCTCTCTTCGACCAAGATCCGGGGAAAGCTATCAAGTATAGGGAAGCGTTTTTCTGTGTGGAATCTGGTGAATAATGTCAGTGCATTGCACTGCGGATACGATGCTCGTTTTCTGTGCCCATAGCGAGCGTGGGCATGGGCAGAGGTAAGCTTCGAGAGGTACTAATTTGCCTACCTTTGGGTGCTTGTCTCTACGAGTGCAGCCCTCGGTCTAGGCACTGGTGGGTCGGCGTTATCCACGGGCAGAGGCAGGCCCCGGGTGGTAATAGAATGGCCGAAGAAGTGAGGTACATCGCCTGTACGGTTGCGACCTCTGCTGGCTGCGGGTTTCACTCGTAACATGTCGAAGAAATTAGTGTCTAGTATGTTATCATCAGTCCCTCCACCCTCATGGGTTGTTTCGAACGTCGGAGGATCCACCGCTGAGTCCGAAGGCAGACCCGCAATGCTCATCTGAAGCCGACTGATGGTTTGCTTTCCGCGCAGGTTCAGTCCACCAGCGAGGTCGGCCAGCGTCGTTTTCAAACCTACACCGGTAACGGCATGTAGCCGAGTTGCAAGACCGGCCGTCTCGATTGCGGTGGCTAGCAGGGCGGTCGATTGCCATGGTGATTGACGATCTATACAGATATTCGGACTGAGGCCGGTTTGCGGGAGGGCCATAGGTACCAGCATCGAGGCGTTTTCGCTTAAGTCCTTGACGGTTCTTGCGGTGTTGGACATTTGAAGGCGTTTTTGGTCCTACTCAGAAAGCCAGGTCAGGTTCCGCTGGCAAGGTCAAGAGAGTGGGTTCGCTCGTACTATTCTCGCGGCTGGCATGGGTGATTGCAGTCCCCAGACCCAAATAGCAGCCTTACCGTACTCATCTCGTAGCTTCTCAACGTACTCTGTCGCGAACCCACCCCATGCATCATCAATGGTGGTGACGATCTGAAGCCCCTGCATCTGGTCGGCCTCCTCTACAAAAGGCCGAAAGTCTCGGTCGACTATGTCATGTTCTTTGTCCAGGGTGTCGAAAAGCTCGCGGCCCAATGACCACTTATCGAAAGGCATAATGGACGAGTTGAGTTCGTAATCGTAGAGCTGGTTGAGCGACTTTGGATGGTAGAAAACGCGCGAGAAATCAGACCAGTACCGCACATCAGAGGTAGTGAGAGTCGGGGCGGGAGTGCCCTGGTCAAGGCTCCGTTGGTATGCACTCTGGTCAATTTGAGGCTGATTGTGAACGTGGGGTGACCCGTCCCTGATCATGAGCAGAGTGTTAGTTGTATCAGGCGTGCCAGTTTGAAGAATGAGTGAGGCCAACCAAAGCTGAGTAGGGGCGCTGTCTTGGCTGGCATCGTAGAGGGCATTGATCTTGCGGAGCGAGCCGAAACCGCCCTTGAGATCATATATGACAGTGCGCGGAAGAAACGTCTCAGTGCCGTCCAACGCTACACCCGGACGCCAGTGAACATTGTGATTTACAAGGGATTCATCTTGATCCGAGTAGGTGAAGTAAGATTCCTGCCGCAAACAAGATAGGCAGTCGGGGTCAGTGCCGGGAACAGAATCGGCGTGCGTGAGGATTTCATACCTGGGTATTCCAGAAGTGAGTGGCAGCGTAGTTGCTCAATTGGCCGAGCTGCAATGTGATGATTTCGTGCATGCTGGAACAATTGAACGTCGAACTCTCGAGTCTCTCAATTTACATCACCGTAAGAGTGCGCCCAATCCCATCGGCTGAGATATCTTAAGCCCAGGTGGGGAGGTAAGTTAAAGGTTGTTCCCGAAATTCACTGTGAAGGTGGGGGCGGGGACAGATCCCGCCCCAAGTGATCTGACCGGAACGTTTCGGCTTGGTGAGTTGACTTACAATTACACAGGCACATGGAGACACTTTGGGGTGAGGCAGGCTGCCTGCCTACCCACACAGGTAGGTATTCAGGTGTTTGGCGCACTGAATCCGGTGCCAATGGAGGAAGCTGACCCTGCTGTCCGACCAAAAGCTGGACCTATGTATCTGAGGAGATGCCAGGTGACTGCTTTCCAGCTCTTTCCTTCACAGACGCAGCAGCCATTCATACCACAACCTCGCGACAGTGCCCCAAAATAGAGAGCCATGGGTTATCGTTAGCAGCCAGCACTCGACAGTTTATGTCAGCAGGACGTGCCTGGGCCAGCAGCATTTGTGTCAGGTCCAAGGGATGAAAAGGCGCATTCAGGAATTTGAAAAGGCATTATCTATTAACTCCCTTGAGAGTTTTTGCCCAATTGTGACTTGAGAAAGTACAGTGAAGCAGGAAGTATTCGCACATGATAGCCCGCCGAGGGATTAGGTTTACTACCTACCCGTAGCGAAAAATTCAACCCCAGCCACATAACGGATGGAGGAGCGCTGAGGCACCTAAGGTGGGTCGGAATGTACCGCACTGGACACTTTGGGTCAAAATGAGGGGGTACGCGACTTTGGCGCAAAATGCACGTAATTACAGGTGCGCGCAAGTGCCTCCTAGGGTCAAATAGATACCTAGGTACCTACGTCGGTTGTTGACCTCAGGGCACCAGACAAGTCCATTCATTAACGCCCTTCCCCTCTCCCTTCCCAAAAAGGGCGACGCGTGCCAGACAGTCGCGACCGCATCACAACCCTTGCACCTCCAGTCGGCTTCTTCAACTCGCACAACTCATTACCTCCGCCTCATCTGTTGTAATCTTCTCAGCACACTTTACTTCGGCACTGTTCAGGCATACTGACTGTCATTTAAACACACAGTCTACGTACTTACTGCACTTTCGGGTCTTATCCCTCTGTTGAGCCACGATCGATTCAACCAGCCAGGCTCAGGCTCGGTTGCGAAACTGGACCTTCGCGTCGTCCACTCGCTCCCCGCCTGCGAGAGAACACCGAGAGCAGAACGAGTTGAAGCCATTCGCCCCGCACATTCACACCCTGTCTGAAGCTCCTCGCACGCTTAGATCCTTCCCTTGTGGCGTTTCCCTGCCCCAAACTCATACGTCTCGTCGGGCTAGTCTGCATTGGTTGACGAGACACGAGCCACCTCTACCTCTACCCCCCATTCCTCTACCGTCTGAGACCGACTACTTCAACATACGCCGCCCATCATTATTCAACCCTCTTCGCGTCCTGCATATCTATCTCCAGCTCTGGCTCTGCTCCCAGAGTTGCCGCATGCTTGACTTGACAAGTCAACACCATGCCTGCCTCAGCAAAGCGCTCTCAGCGCACCCGCCGCGACACCCGTCGTGACACGTCCCCCGCAAGAGTAGATGACAGCTCACCATCACGTCCAGCCAAACGTCGCAAGAAGGTACGCTTAATTTTCTACTCTGTCGCGGTGGCTCTTACATTTGTCATGCCTCTAACGCCTGGTCCTCCTCTAGGTTGAAGAACCGCCGCCAACCGAAACCGCCGAAGAGGACGAGTCCGGTCTCACGGCAGACCAGTCCGGCCTACCCCCCAGTGACGATGATCAACTGCTGTCTCAAGTAGTACAGCACCTACTATTCCTCAAGGAAGGACCCGTTCAAGCGAGCAAAGATCACGCGAACTCGATCCACGAAGCCAACAATAAGAATGGCGTTCAGGCATATGCCAAGATAGCCGCACAGGACTGGACCTTCTACATCACGAAGCTCATTGTCAACATCGGCCGCTCATCCGAAGGTGTTGAAGAGGACGACGAAGACTTTATTCACATTGACCTCGGTCCAAGTAAGATGGTTTCTCGCCAACATGCCCGCATCTACTTCAGTTCCAAAGATGAAATCTGGTTCCTCGAGGTCAAGGGCAGGAACGGGGTCAAAGTAAATGGCGTGCCCCTGAAGCAGGGTAGCTCGCGGCGTCTTGAGAGCGGCGAGGTTCTTGACGTGGGTGGCACAGAGATGATGTTTGTCCTCCCGACCGAGATCAGTCCCCTGCACATCCATCCTCTGTACCTTAAGAGGGCAGGCTTGTCACGGCAGGACGTGACGAGCCCACCCCAACCCAGAACGGACCTACCAGACGAGCCCTCTTCAGCCTTGGGCTCGGTCATCAGAAGCTCGCGAGGGCAGCAATTCCGTCAGCCAATTGCACCGGCTCCAGCAGACTACAAGCGGCCGGGAACCCCTCCTTCGGTGCGTGGAAAACCTACAGCACCTCAGCATAAGTCACCTCATTATTCAAGTTCGGGCACCTTGCTTCTCAATTCGAACGACATTGATCTAAGTCATGATGACAACAAACATATCAAACCACAGTACAGCTACGCACAGATGATCACCCAGGCGATTATCAACACAGCGGAGGGGAAACTCAACCTGAATGGAATCTACAACTTCATCATGAACAACTATGCCTACTACAGGCACCAACAGGCCGCTGGCTGGCAGGTACGTGAACTAAGAAGCCGCGGGCGCAGTCCCGGTTCGCGTCTCACACCAATTAACCGTACCATCAGAATTCCATTCGCCATAATCTTTCCCTGAACAAGGCATTTGACAAGGTTGCGAGATCCACAGACGAGCCTGGTAAAGGAATGAAATGGCAGCTTGTACCTGACGCCCGGGAGGAAATGACCCGCAGCGCGTTCAAAGGGGGCCGGGGCGGCCACAGAGGATCTTCTGCGCCTTCATCCCCCAGTCAATTGAATTATATCACCCATGGCCCCAGGGATGTGACGTCCCGGGACCCGGCGTCGATGCGAAAGAGAAAGGTCTCCACGACCGGTTCGCCGCCCCCGAGCTCGTCTTTAGCAGCCGCTCAATCCACTCCAGATAGAAGCACCCGGCGGCTTGCCCCTCCCAGCACAGCCTTGACAGCGGACGGCAGCCCTCTCCCTCGGCCGCGCAAAGGCGGCGCATCAGCGTCTGCCGGCTTCACGTCTGCCGGCTATAACGACCAATCGCCCACGCTAACCTCGTCTTACCTTCCCGACGAAGGGCCATCTTTTGTTACACCGGCACCTCATCGTGTCCATCCCCGTCTAGCCCCGCCGAGTACTGCCCAGAGACCAAGCCAACACATGCCGACAAGTTCGCCAGCGCCATTCTGGAAGTACGCTGACATTGGCAGCACGCCACTCAAGCCAGCCGCCCACTTTGACATAAGTCCCTCGAAACCGTCGTTGGGTGGCATACCACAAAGTAGCAGCCCGCCCCCCGCAAAGTCGCCAAACAGCCCTACAATGACTCACAAAGAATCATCCCGAGAAGCACCGAGCGAGCCTCCCAACCCTCCCGAAATTGAAGAAGAACAGGGATTTGATCTAGCCAAGTAAGCACACACAAGCGAGGCTACCATATCAAAACCTCGTAGGCTAACGCTTCTTTTTGCAGGGGGTTCCAGAGTATCGGGTCGTACCACGCGCCTGTGAGCCGAGGCATATCCGTAGCTAGCGCTATGAACAGTCACTCATGAGAAATGTGAGCCCTCCAAGAATAACGAAATTATGTCTTCAGCCGTCTCGCTCGCACATTTCTATGACCCGCCCTTGCTTCTTGTGTATGAACCTCACGCAAACACGCACTAGGACAGGGCCACATCAATTAGCAGGCGGTCGGTGTAAGAGTGAAGATATTTTGAGTCTCTAGAGGATACAACACGCGCAGCTTTTCTCATACCCTTGACATGTCCTCACAAGATAGACTGATTTGAAGACGTCCGTCTAATATATACAAGTACATGCTCCAGCCTCCTTATCACAGTCCCCGCCCGCACTCATATACAAATACATGCGTGAAAACCAGTAGGTGGAGCCGACAGGTGCACGCACCCGCCCTCTTCGGGTTGCTTTTCCAATCTACTGCTTGGAGGAGACCTTGGCCCCTCTTCTCTTAGGGTTGCCTCTGCCAGGCCTTCCCTTAGAGGGTTTGGTCTGCTGGTCAGTGCCCTCGATGAACTTGATTAGTTCGTCGATGCTGCGTGAGTCGATCTGCGAAGACCCGTTGAGCTGAGTGTTCTGTGTTGTGGACACGCGCGGGGCGGTGGCGGCCGCCTCATAAGGTGAGCCCTTGGGGGTGAAGCGAATGCCAGCACGGAGGCGCCGCTCTTGGACGTCCTTGGCGTGCTTGGCGATGGACACCGCGTTTTGAGTCAATTGCTCGAGCCAGCTCTCGGCTTCCTTGGTGTTCTTGTCTTCGGGACCGAGTTCGTTCAAGAAGATATTGTACGACTCGCGCATCCGGTTGACGGCCCCTTTGGAGTCCTGGTCCAAGGCTAGAGCTTGGGCGAGCTGGAAGAGAAGAGTGGCAGCGTTGATGGATTGCTTGCCAAAGACCTCCTCGCAAATGCGAAGGGATTCTTCAAACCACAGCCGAGACTCGTGATACGCCTTGAGATGCTGCAACATCACGGCTCCATTGTTGATGGTAGTGATGGAGTCTGGGTGGTCAGCACCGTAGATAATCTTCCACAGCTTCAGCGCATGTTTGGCGAAGATCAGTGCACTGTGGCTGTCGCCGGCCTGGTGCAGGAAGAGACTCAAGTTGAGGTAGTTGAGCAGGGTCTCTGCTGAGTCCACGCCAACTGTCCTTTCCGACACGACAATAGCTTTCCTCGCGAGCTCAACAGCGGCTTCCTTTTCGCCAAGCTGGTAATACATCATGGAGAGAGAATTGTAGACACGGGCGACCTCGGGATGGAGAATACCGTATATCTGCTCGTGCAGAGAGAGCGACTCCAGCAGAAGCTCCTGACCTAGCTTGCGCTGGTTCTGCATGATTGAAATGCGACCAGCCTCCAGGGCTTCTTCTGCAAGAGCACTGCGAGGGCATGAGTGCTTCACGACTGGCACGACATTAACAATGTCGTCAGCTGTGAAGGTGATGGACGCGGAGATGCGCGTAGCTTCTGTGGGCGAAACATCCCTGGCAGCCTTCTTCTTCTTCTTTTTGCTGCCATCTCCGTTGGTGTGTCCGTTGGTAGAATCCCCGTTGGTCGAATGAGTCGAAGTTGGTTGCCCAACTGGTTTGTCGGTAAAATTGTACTCCTTTGCTTGCAACTGGAAGCCAAGCTTGAGGGAAACCTCGCGCAGCAGCTGAAGGGGCTTTACGGAGGTGTGCCAGTCGGCGTCCAATTCGTATCGGAACCTCTTCAAAACCTGCTCAGCAATGCTGCTCCGAAGCGATTCGGGTGTGACGTTGTCGAATGCGAGGTCCGCGTCAGAATACAGCGATCTCAGAGATGAATCGATTTCGGCCGTCGGCTTGGGGTTAAGGCGGAATCCCAACAGACAGTTGAGGAGGTGCGAAATGCATGCCGACGTAAAGGGAGCAGGCAGGTAGCGAAGATATGTCGAAGCAATGTGCTTGAACGATCGAGCTACCATGTCCTGGACGCAAATGTCCCTCAAACACTGCAGACGAGGGTCAGAGGCGAGAGAAGCAACCTTGCCGATATACCTAATGTTAATGCCCCTCTTGTGCAGGAGGCGGCCGAGTGACTGGCCATCCATTGGGAAGCTGATGTCGCAGTCCGTGAGCTCGCGAATAAGATCAGGAATAACATGTTCACGGAGGTATTGCGAGGCAAGGCGGACCTCGTGCTCGTCCTGTCTCATCTCGTCCTTCTCGGCATCAGTCTGCGGGACCTGGCCGCTGAAAGCGTCGGGGTTGAGTGAGAATTGGAACTTGGAGAGGTCGATGTGGTCCTTTGAATCCTTGCTTGCCTCTGCCTCCTTCAACTCGTCGGGTTTCTCGGCTTGAGCTGCCTCCATCGTGCGGGGCTCTGTCTCTCTCTCTCTCTCGCTATTGCTGTCGCTGTCGCTCTCACTTTCGCTCCCGCTCTCGCTGTCGCTCTCTTCGCTGTCGTCACTTGCTTGATTCTTATCATCCTCCGTCTTGGCCTGAACCGGCTCTTTCAACTCCGCCGGAGCCTTGGCAGTCTCCTGGGCATTGTTTCCGCGTCGAGCCAGCTCTTCGTCCACCCAAGTCTTCATCTTCTTTCTACCGTACGACTCAACAAGTTCGGGACGAAGAACAGCCATTCGATGGGGGTACTCGTCCTTGACTTCTTGCTCCTCGAGCCAGTCAATGTCCAATGGCGTCACACGATACAGATCCAAGACATATTTTCTCCCGTCAGTCCCCATAAGGCCCTTGGTTTCCACGCTGGCCTCCAGATCAATGCGTTTGCCGTCCTTATCCCAAACAGCATGCTTCTTGACCTTGAGCGCACGTGACAGCTTCTCGAAGACTGGGGCAAATCGCTCATCTGCAGCAACAGCATCTTTGCCGTCGACAGCGCCGTAGTCGATCTGGTTCTCGCCGGGATCCCTTTGTTTGAAGATACCTGGCACAATACTCTGGCCGACGATGCGCTTACCGAGATAGTCAACGACTACCGTGGCAGGGGTAAAAAGGCCGTCAATGTCCAATTGATTGACCAGTCTGACACCAGCAACATCCTTTCCAGTTGCAACGCGGGCAGCCTCGTCACCGCCCTCGGAGGTGAAGGTACCGACGCCGTCGGCGCCGAAAGAAAAGAAGACATTATTGTAGACGTAGATTTGGGCATCCTTGCACTCGGTGGGATTCAGAGGGGCAATCTCTCCACGGGCGACCAAGACAGCACCACGAGTGGCCGCGTCATTGTAGTCAGCGAACAGCTTAGACATGAGACGCTCGCGGAATACTCGGTCTTGAACGGTCTCCTTTGGCAACTCTCTGGCAGACTGGAACTCCTCGTTCCAGTCCCGTAAAGTGTCGGTGTTGTCGGCGCCGGCGATGAGGTAAGTCTCTTGCGACCGCGTCATATCAGCGGTGTGCGTACAGAGGGGAGAAGAGGCCGAAGGTACGATCCATGGCGCCGCGGGGATGGCGTTGGTAATCTGAAAGGTTGCGAGGGGGTCTTTGCAATTGTTGAACTCCTGGAGCTTGAGGAAAGCAGCTGAGAAGGACGGGGAGACGAGGTCGAGAAGGGTCAGCAGAGAGTGGGCTGCCTGGCCCTTGGGGGCAGGCCGAGGGAAGGGATCGAATTTGCTGTTGGAAGACTTGTTGATGAAGAAACCTCCCACGTGAGCCGTAATTTGGTGCTGCTCGCCCTCGTTGGTAGTGGCCACGAGGTACAAAAGATGGCCTCGTTGCTTCAGGTGACAAGGAGGGGGGTTCCAGGGCGACAAGGATATGGACTTGATCGTCTTTGGGGCTTCTTCGTCTGACGGTGGAGGGAGCAGGGTCGAGATGGGAACGGGAGCCCCAAAGGTGTACTCCTCTTTCAGCTCTTTGACCCCTTGAGTCTGCTCTCCGTCGGCCTGCTCATCGGATGGAGGTGTCACCGAGTCAAGGAGACAAAGACCCGGCAAAACACCCTGAACTGCATCGGTGCGGTCTCCTGCAGCACCAATGAGCTCTCTGATCCTCACGAGGTGTATACGGGCCTCTTTCTCCGTGTATGGGTCTTCGACGAGATCAACTTCGGGAAACTCGGCAAGGTCAGGAATGTCCCCAATAGTCAAAAAGTCGTTGATGCGCTCGCCCCGGTGCTCCAAGTGGAAACAGGTGTATTGGAAAGCAATGGGCAGGTCGATGATGGATTGTCGGACCTCGTGAACCTGCTCTTGGGGAGAGACCTGTTATGCTACAATTAGCATAGCAGAAGTGGGTAAGGTGCCGGGCATCTGACCGTGATTTGCATCTGGCCAGGCTTCTGGGGTAGCTTGATATTGAGGGTGATCAAAGCTGGAAGCCATTAGCTTCACCACATTCGTCACGTAATGGGTAGTCGTCATATTCACCTTCCAGGCCCTGGTCGACCTCGGCATCCTCAGGCAGATGCTCGGTGGAAGGCACGGGCTCCTTGGCGGCATTGTCTGGAAATTGATGTTATTTAGTCTTTCATCAACCGAGCAGAGTATCGTGGGTTTCTGGGCCCTGGAGGTGGTACCTTTGCCTGCGGGTTCGTCGGACTGGGACATTGGTAATCCTTTTGTTTGCGGAAGAACAAGAAGAACTAGTGGATGGCTCCCGGGGTCTGCTTTATGGTGGCAGGACGATATAGAGATATACAGGAGAGGGGAAAGTGGTCCGAACTATGGCGAAGCGGGGAGCGCTGGGTTTGAAATTCAATAATCGCGAGGCCACCAAAAGTGCGGATCGCAATTATACGCAGAAACAGAAGTACCGTCAGGGTAAACAGCTCCAAAAGGATCTGTCAAGGGAAGATAGTACGAGAGCAGGAGAAGGGAAACGTTAAACCCAATGACCAGTCGTGAGGTTGGAGAATGTGTGGAGGGCGAGGGGAGGCTTTCGAGCACCGGGGAAAAAAATTCACTGGATGGTGGGAAAAAAAAAAAAGGTCGCGCTGTCATTCATCAATTGACGGCAATGCACCGGCCCGGCGTACTGGAGCTCGGTTCTTTCGGACCCACTCCGCTGGGAGAGAAGTGTGCCGTGCCCGTAAAGTCCCTGAGGAGGAGCCCCTCGCCGCTGCGGTGGCCTATCGGCGTCTAAGGAGAAGCATTCTTACCTAATTCTCTCTTGGCAAAGCAACTTCAGTAGTCCCACGACACGTGACATCCCATTGGTGTAGAGTGGGCAGGGGACAGCATCTGAGGCACAATTGACGCTATGCCTAATTAGGCACTAAGTAAACAAGAGCTCCATGTGTTGTTGCAGACTACCTACCTACCTAATAGGTATCTATCTGATTTACTAACTCACTTTCACATCATCTTTTCGCGGACCAATTCCGACCTCTGCACTCAGCACTGCATATTCTCTGTCTTTCGAGACTCTTTTATTCTTCTATTCTTTGGCTCCACCAACCACTGTCGTTACATCCATCTAGCAACTCGCACAAGTCCTAGGATACATTCCCCATCAGCCCGTATCATCAACTATCTTGCCTAACTTTGACAACAACACATCACCCAATACAATCAGTCCGAAACACTCGCTTTACCCCTCCTGACTATTATTACTCTCAACCAACATTTCCACTGCTCATTGAAGCGATTTGTTATCGAGATGGGGAGACTTGACAGCTCAACCAGTTCCAACCCCACAGCCCATAGCTTCGCAAGCATTGACCGGCTGGACGACAACCAATCAATCATTCCATGGACGTCTTCGAGATGCAGAAGACTGCTGCGACCTCTTCAAACCCGCATCATCGCGTTACGGAAGGCCATAGCAGCAGAGAGGATCGGGGTACACAACGGACCACAACTCAGCAACGATCTTGAAATCCTCGGCCAACTGCCGTCCAAACAGACGAGATTCAGGGAAGGCAGAGAAAAGAAAGAAAGTACACGAAGACCCCCACGGCGTACATATTCCAGAAAGGGGTCACCAAACCTGCACGATCAATCCTCGAAAGCCGCGAGTCGGCTTCCGCGACAACAGCCACAGGCCACGCCTCTTCATGTGCCTAATGTACCGACGCCAGTTCTTCGCAGGGTAAAAGATCCCGAAGCTTTCCGCGCGTCCTCGGAATCAGCTGCAGCTGAAGGGACCCTGGACCTCTGCGTTCCCCAGAAATCGGCAAAGTGTACGCGATTAGCGAAGGCATTGGGCAAGCTAGAGCGCACACAATGTGCAAGTCAACCGTCTCTCTATCAGCTGTACAGGGGACTTCTTCACGACTTAGACACACTCCTTTATGTCACATCACCAAGAAAACCTTCGGCCGGCAGGAAGTCGCTGTTGTCAATGTGTCTGCGCAAAGTCCCCTGCTATGCGGCAGAGGTTGAGGCTTGGGAACAACTCAGAAATGCCAACCAGGGGCCTATATCTTCGATTCAAAGAAGCAGTTACACCCTGCGCGTCTACGAGGACCTGGAAGCTCTCGTCGGGACGAGCGCTGGCCGGAACCATCTCAGGAACCTGTTGAGGGCGCATGCCATATATCTGGTGCAGGAACTCATTGCCGAAGGTCTCCTCCACGCCGACTTTGTCTACGTCCTGATCGACCACTGTAGGTTCGTGAACTGTGCACATGAGTCCGCAGATCTTATGCAGGCACTCCTCAATCACTCCTATCAAGCGCAGAGCGGGGGCGGGGACAAACTTGCCAGCAGGGCCAATCGCAACCCTCTCCCACGCTTGTCAGGCATTGCCGAAGACACCATCTTCACATCACATCTGCTTGCCGCTACTACTTCACTCTTACTCGACACGCGTCTCCCCGCAGAAGCACTGTCAACGTCGGCGCTCGGCTTCTTATGGACGAAATCAGCATCCTCGATGCTCGACCATGTGGCCAGTCCCTGTGCCATTCGCTTTGCCGCTACGGGACTCGGGCTACTTTCTTACTGTTTAGCTGCAGAAGGTGGGGGATCAAAAGCATACGGCGGCATGAAGAATGCATCGGTACAACCGGCGCTCAACAGCGTGCTTGGCGCCATGTCAGCCATGGCTATGATTGCGCAGGACTTTGGCAGCATAACTGCCACTGTGGAAACGAAATCGAGTGGCCAGATCCAACGATTGATCTCGCAGATCTTCCAGGAAGCACTGACACTCACATTGAGCAAAGGTGGTACCCAGCAGGCCACTTACCCATTACTGCTGGCATTGTTCTTGTCTTCGTGTGGCCCAGAAACAAACGGGGCCAAGGCACAGGTCAAGACTACTTTGAGAACGCTTTGGGGAGCAGAGAGCCGGCCTTGCCGCAAGGCAGTGAGAGCGACAAGGGAATGCCAGCTATACGACGCAACAGTGAATCTGGCTTGCTCGATTGCCCATTCTTGCAGCAAAGGAACGACCCGACCATCCAGCATCTATTTTGCTCATATTTCCGAGTGTATCGATGGATTACAGATTCCCCGGCTTGCGTCATTGCGAAGCGACGGCGCTTTTCTCTTGGCTCACAAGACAGACGACCTGCGAGATCTGATATTTGCGGAGACTCTAGTTGGTGCGTCGACTACACAGAGACCAGCCACCGGGGAGATGGAGGCAAAACCACTCTTCGATGGTTATCGATGGGAAGAAGGCATCAGCGAATGGATTGCCGTCAGCCCTGCTGCAAAGCACGGATCCCATAGGAATATTGATGGAAGGGAATACGCCCCGAAGGATCCGGCCGAACTAAATCCATCACTGGCAACAACTACAGCACCTACCGGCGCCGAAACTAACCGGGGGAATGGATCGGGCGAGCAATTGTTGAGCCAGTATCCATTGAAAAGGAAGAGGCCACAGGACAAGCATGACGAATGCATGATCAAAAAGCCGAACAAGCCTTCAACTGGAGACAACGAACTCGGTACGAGGATGAGTCAGGAAAATCGGCCGAGGAATCCTGGCAAGGGTCGGTTAGGTAATGTACGTGTCGAGACCAAAGGCGGGAACTGGCGCGCGGTCCGGAGCGGCCAGGCGGGTCGCCGCAAGGCTTTGCAGCAGTTGACCATCACAGGCAACCTGACTGGTCACGGGGATGATGACGAGCTGGGGGTGTGACGATGATGGTCGCAAACTAATGAATACTCATTTCTGCCCGGCACATAGGCCAACATGCCTCCTTGTAATCGTCGCCGAGCAGTGTTTCATCTCCTTGTCGTAGCACTGTGGAACTCGGCCCAGGAGCACCGGCAGCACTACTAGTGTGTAGTAGTAGACTTTGAGTGTGCAGGGCCGATTTCCACCATTCCCCAGACCATGGCATGCACGTGGCAATATCAACGTTACCTCATAATCTCCAACCTCGAGTCGTTGCATGCTTTTGTTGATAGGAGTGAACAATTGGGCGAGAAGTACGTATCCAGGCAGGCTTGGCCAAGCCCTGAAAGACGTCAAGTATATCCATCACCCTGTCTGATGAGCGAGGGTGGGAAGAAGGCGTCTGCTGAGGGGACCAAGTGTCGAGAAAGTGTCGGACTGGGTGACTGGCCTTGGCCTAAAACGCCTTGGGACAGGAAACAGAGCGAATAAACGAACGAATACGGATATAGTTAGAGAATCGAATGGGCCAACGAGGATCCATGACCATTCGCAGCTTGCGGTGAACCAACTGGTGTCTGAGACTGAGAGTACAGCCTCGCGGAGAATTGTGGCGCTTAAAGTCCGATTTTGAATTGCTTCATTAGTGTACTGATTTCGATGCGTGGCCATTGTGCTACGGGAAAAAAAAACATTCAGTTTAACTCCAAATACTTTAGATCGTTCGGCAGGTCAGGTTTGTGGGTAGCTGGGAGAATGCCGTCGATAACGTAATAATTGGTGGGAATTGATGCCGGTAATCGGTGTTCTTGTTACGGATATTTCATGCTTCTAAGAAATCGATCTGGTTGTTGGTTTTACTATCGTTGATGACAGCGCGGACCTTCAACATAGAGTACCACTTCGCGACGTTCCTTGTTCTAGACTGGGGAGGTCCAGGGACCTAGGAAGATCGGAACTGCGAAGCGCATAGCGAGTAGAGTGATTGGTTGAAACGGGCGGTCGGATGACGTGTTTGTACTTAGACGGCAGTTATGGCATACAACAGAGACTTATTATCCCAAGGGTTCTTACCAATCGAATCCAAGCAATGCCCGCTTTGGTACTTACGACGCAGGCCGTCTCGGAATACACCATTAGTGTAGCAGTGTAGTAGGCAGGTTTCTCGGCCATTACTTGCACGCCCCGACACGACAAGTCGCAGGTGGACAAGTCTAGCCGAGGGAAATCGGGTCTGAATGCTTCATGATGGTTCCGTCCTGTTGATGGGCTCAGGCCATGGATGTTTTAGTAGCATCATGGCGACGCCTCACACGCCTTTCTGGCATGCGATCGGTGTCAGAAGACCGGACGAAAGAGGGCAGTCTCTACCAAGGTGCCAAGTGCACGAGCACGGGCTCATGTGGCCGTCCAAGCTGGTAGACGGGACCGCACCTACCTACCTGCCTAGGTAATTCATCGGTCTTCGGACTCTGCTCCCGTTGTTTTACACTACATACACTACTCCACTGGAGGATTCCACTGGAGGTCGTTTCCAACTTCCCGCATGCCGTGCGGATGGGACGAGTCAGCCTCGGCAGGCCTTTCCCCAACAGCACCTAGATGGCGGGAGTCGGGACGTGTTGGCTGGTCGTGTTCGACTGGGACCCGAGCGTCGGGCTGAATGGATTATGGGACACCTAAAGACGGCTAGCGTTGTGGACTGGCCGTTTGACGGACCCCATCGATCTCCCTTTGATTTTAGTCACCTCAGTGCAGCCGCAGACGCGGCTTGTTTCAGCGACTCGGGCAGACCCCACTCCCTCACCACCACGGTCCACCCAAGGCGCCACGGCGCCTAGGCACAAGTACCGTGTACGGTATCTACAGTCGGTAGGTAGGCAGGGAGGGAATACCGTAATAGTTGGGTATTGGTACGATCGCACCTGTGTATCTGCCCAAGTGCATTGGCCTGTCGCGTAAGCGTTGAAGATTGCTCTCGGATTTTCCGGGAAATGAATACCACAGCACCGTGAAAACGACAGCCCGCGAGTCACCTTCTGTTACACCAGGAGGGGAGCCTACCTAGGTACACTAGTTGCCTGGGGCCCTGGGCTGCGGTCTCGCCCAGAACTTGCCCGGCTCCAACTTCCTCGGACTCGGGGCGGCACGCCGCCCGGCTGACATCCAATCGCGCAAGTCACGTGTCTGTGTATCTAATCATAAGTATTTAGGTAGATACGGAGTAGTGGATGCTGCGCCGCAATAGTAGGGGTTCCAAACCAGGTACCTACTTAGCACACCCTCACAACAACAAGTCATGAATACACTATCCGTAAGTTATTGACCTGACTGCATAGTGTTATCGTGTTGCGTTGCGCTGCGCGCAGCAGCGTTGCCCCTGGGCGTCACCAGCTCCAGCGTCCTGCTCCGAGACTTGCACCAGTGATCTGACCAATCAAAGCTACAACCGCCGGTTAAGGTCAGGGGTTGGCCGGACGGCTCGTCCGATGGGGTAAAAGCAAAGCGACAAAAATACTACCAGGTACTCTACATAGTACATCATACTAAGGGCCGGCGGCCTGCCTATTCGACGGACGGTTGCACGCGCCCAGGGCTGAGTGAGGTGAGGCTGGCCCGAGCGGCAGCCCGTCAACAATACATACGTAGTAGGTAGGTAGTCAAGTAGTGTACCTATGCTATGTGTAGGTAAATACCTGGTCTGAAGAGGGGAATGAGGTCCGGCCCCAGGCCGGCCCCCGAGAAGGGGGCAGCGGCAGGTCGACGTGGCTCTGACTGTGACTCGTGAGAAAGAAAAATCAGAATCAATATCACACCAGAAGAAAAGACGACAGGCGCGAAAGAAAGCGAAGAAGGATAAGCGAATGATCCATGTATAGTGATGCGGGCCTTGCCCCCTGCTTCTCGAGCCTTCCCCTGCGTCCGCCCCTTGATCTAAAGCATCTCGGCCGACTCCCTGATCCCTGCTCTCCTCGTCTCCAGACTTCCTTCCTTCGCCTCTTGTGCACACTCTTAAGTCTTGGACTCTTGGTTGGTCATTGCCTTCTCTGGCGCTGTGCCATCTCGCCCCTGCACATTCGCCTCCTGCCATCTCGGCCGGCAAGGGAGACTCGAGAGAGGTTGGTTGCATGGGCCATGGGAAGGGCGCGAGGTGACGAACCGCCCAACTGCCGCGCACACTAATACCTAGTAGTACACTATCCGATCCATATTTGACTAATGGCTGTCATAGTGATAGAGAGCACGGCTTCCACGAACGAATTTGGACGCCCTCACCGAGCCAACCTTGTCGTGCCCTGCGGTACCACGCATCGCCCTGCATGACCCGGAGCCACGCATCGTCTCGACTTGACCTTGGTGATGATCTCTTCCCTTTCAGAACCCGTCACCTCCCGTGCTGTGCGGTCCCGTTGTGTTGTATAACATTCTCTTGCGGCTAGTGTACACCACCCGGGCAGATCAAGAAGTAGTACAGATGTCGTGCGCAGATGCTGTGCAACCGAGGAGGCCGGAAATATTCCCAGTACCATGTAGCATGTTCTTATCAGGTACAGAAAGTGTACACTATAATGAATGTACATAGTAGTACTACATAGTATATAGTCGAAGCTCGAGAGGCCTAGAGGCCTGCCACAAAGCCCATGGCCGGGCAGGGAGATCCCATCATCCCTCTCTATCAAGCTGGGGATGCCCACTTAGGCAGACCCGTAATCCTCTCAAAGGTGGGCTCTGATGTTTTAGTCCCCGTCGACCGGGGCCGTGTCGGTTCGCAGTTCGCAGTTCGCAGTTCGCAGGCCACAGGCCCACTCCACACCCCCCTCCCTCTGCATTTGCACTTGCCAGCTTAGCCCACAAAGAAGGCGCTGTATTCTCCCTCGCTCTGTGAGTGAGTGAGTGAGTGTGTGTGTGTGTGGTGTATCCATAGTAGGCTTGCCTTGAGAGACAGAACTTACATCACTGTGATCCCTCCGCCTTTACTTCCTCACCTCTCCTTCCTTCACTTCTTGCCTTTTCCACATCCACAGTTCTATCTCCCCTTCTTGTCGTTCTCTTTCCCAACTTCTTCTGACGCCTGGGCTTCTGGTGACGTCCGCCATTTCGAGTGTTCTCACCCCCAGTTTCTCTCGCCCTTGTCTTCACACTTTGCATTGACTGCACCTTTCCACACTTCTTTTCTTCTGGTCCAGAACATCTGGAGGTAGCTGCATCGTGCTGGTTTCGAGATCTTTCCAGACAAGAACAAAAACAAAAACAAAAACAAAAACAAAACAACATCAACGTCTCATCCACTTGCCCAACTTCAATTCGGCTCTGGTTGGCAGCTCGCAACTCGCGTTCCCGTTTAGAACACACACGTGTGCCTTCACAGTTCCGATATCCGGTCTTGACTCCCAGACGTCTATTTCTCAACAACTTTCGGCCGACACCAAGCGAGTGCGTCAGTAGCGTAACGTTCCCGCAAGAAGCCTCTTACGAACACGGGCTACTCAACCAATAACCCGAATCTACCACCACCATGGCAGGCGGAGGCGGCGGCGGCGCAAAGTCGCCCGAGGAGCAACAGGCTGCGATCAACGCCGCACTCGAGAACAAGGCCCTATCCAACTACCTGTATTACATCTGCGCCTGCGCATCGGCTGCAATCATCATATGGAGGGTGTGGACCGTCATCGTCAAGTATGTCCGTACAGTGGCATGCCTCAACAACGACAATCAGCGATACTTTGCCGAGACGGACTCCAAAGTCGCCTGGCTTAAGAGAAATGTCCTATATGCCCCCATCTTCAGCAAGCGCCACAACCGCGAGATTCAGATGAGCAGCGCCATCAACGTTGGCACCCTGCCGAGTCGTCTTCAACTGCTGTTTCTCGCCGGCTACCTAGCTACCAACATCGCCTTCTGCGTCATTAACATTCCATTCGCCGGATCATTTGCAGCGGCTGCCGGTCAGCTTCGAAACAGGACCGGCACACTGGCCGTTGTCAACATGGTATGTACCATTCCCGAGACATGGTGTTCAGGGCAGTGGCCCATGCGTCTGTTCATGCACATGCTGCCTATCAGCAAACAAGCAAACACAAACACAACCAGATCGCTGGTCCGTTGAAGATATGCTGACTAAATATAGATTCCTTTGTTCCTGATGGCTGGACGCAACAACCCCTTGATCAAGCTGCTTGGCATTTCTTTCGACACCTTCAACCTGCTTCATCGTTGGTTCGGCCGCATCGTCATCCTTGAGGCTGTCGCCCACACCCTGGCTTGGTGGGCAAACAAGGCTCAAACATCAAGCTGGGAGGCTGGTTGGCAATCCATCATTTCGGTTCCCTTTCTACTTTTCGGCTTTGTTGTAAGTTTGAATGAATGCGACACAGGAGGGATGTGGTGCTAACAAGAGTTCAAAACAGGGCACATGTGCTTTTGTTGCTCTCGGGATCCAGGCATCCAGCCCTATCCGCCACGCCTTTTACGAGACGTTCAAGCTACTTCATATTCTTCTTGCTATCGCGGCTGTTATAGGAACGTGGTACCATTTGCAGATGAAGGCTCTTCCCCAGCTCAAGTATCTCTGGCCTGTCGTCATCTTCTGGGCGGGTGACCGCGTGTGGCGCGCTGTTCGCGTTTTCTACGGCAACGTCGGTCATGGAGGCAGCAAGGCGCTGGTTGAGGCCCTTCCCGGAAATGCCTGTCGTGTGACGGTGACCATGGCCCGACCCTGGAAGTTTGGCCCGGGTCAGCATGCCTACATGTACCTGCCGTCTATCAGCCTGTGGCAGTCTCACCCTTTTTCCGTTGCTTGGGCCGAGGAGGCCGAGGACCCGCAGGCAGAGAAGATGTCCCTCAACCGCCAGGACATCCTCGCGATGCGTAAGACCACCATGTCCTTCATCATTCGCGCGCGTACTGGTATGACCGACACCCTGTATCACAAGGCCGCTGCGTGTCCTGAGGGCCGCATGACCACAACTTGTATGGTTGAGGGTCCCTACGGTGGTCTTCACGGCATGCGCTCGTACGGGACCGTCATGCTGTTTGCCGGTGGTGTAGGAATTACGCACCAGGTGCCTCACGTTCGCGATTTAGTCGCCGGTTATGCCAACGGGACAGTCGCAGCCAGGAAGGTCATTCTTGTCTGGATTATCCAGAGTCCCGAGCATCTCGAGTGGATTCGCCCATGGATGACGGAGATTTTGGCCATGGAGAAGCGTCGTGACGTTCTTCGCATCATGCTCTTCGTCAGTCGTCCCCGTTCGACCAAGGAGATTCACAGCCCCTCCGCGACCGTCCAGATGTTTCCCGGTCGACCAAACATCGAGACCCTCATCCGTGCGGAGCAGGAATCCCAGGTTGGCACGATGGGCGTTAGCGTGTGTGGCCCCGGCGCACTTAGTGACGAGGTGCGTCGTGCTGTTCGCGACCGCCAGCATGACTCTGCTATCGACTTCAATGAGGAGGCTTTCTCGTGGTGAGAGGATTTGTCGCTGTCATCGCGCGGATGTCAAACGTGTCCCACGTGGAGCGGACTGCGCACGCACATTAAGGGAACATGCGTCAAGAAGCCCAATGATCAGACTAGGCAGGACTCGATTCCTCTTTGGATTTGTTTGTTCTATGTAAATATTAGGGGTCAGCTATACTTTGGCCGTGGTACCGTGTAGATACGCGATTCATGCAGTTAAGAGTAGCGGCGGGGAGTTGCCGCTGCCTTCCTCATTACGTCACCCGCTCGCTGTTTGCACCCCACCCGAGATTCAGTGACCTACTACCTACCTACCTAAACAGGACTTGGACAGCCTTATCTTATCAGTCCGCCATTCCGGCTACCTAGGTAGGTGAGTGTTCCTCTTAAGCCCGTGTTGAAGTCTATGTAGTTCGTTTCCCCCGCACCTCGCTGGCAGGCGTGCAAGCTCACATACACTGTAACACCTGACCTGTAGTTCGATCATTTCCCTAGACCGTCGTCTCCTCGTTTGCCGCCTACCGTGACTCAGCCGTGGCTGCAAAGGTTCGTCTGCTGTTCTCTCGCCAGGCCCACGCACGGGAGGCTCGCCGACGCGATACAGCCATCGAAGACACAAAGCATTCACGGCGAGCTGTCATTACCGACACTATCCCGACTCGAACCTACATTGTCTGATCTGGGCTCGCCTCCCCGGAAGGTAGCCTTTTTAAGATGGGTTTGGCGTACAACACATACCTGAACAGCAGCAAAGTCTACGGCTGCAAGACTTGCAAAGCGCATCTGGCAAACCACGAAGACATCATCAGCCGGGTAGGTGCTATTTGATGTTTCATTCACCGTTACTTGTTCCGCTGACCACTGCATTCGTGGGGCCAGAACTTCCGAGGCCAGCATGGTAAAGCTTATCTCTTCAACGGCGTTGTCAACATCGAGACGGGCGAGCCAAGCGAGCGCAATATGACGACTGGTCGCCACATTGTTCGTGATATCACCTGCAAGCAGTGCAAGGAAACAGTTGGCTGGAAATACGATAAGGCATACGAGGCCACAGAGAAGTACAAGGAGGGCAAGTTTATTCTTGAGGCTGAACTACTCTGCAACGTCACCTGAGATCGTCGCTATTTGGACTAGCTCTACTTCTGTAGAGTGCAAGTACAGTACGGGAGGCCTCAAAGGTTTGGTTGGTCGTGGGTGCGGCTTCATGGGGTTTGGGAGTTTATGCGATACAGTTCGAAGGGGCCCGTGATAATGATACACCGCATTTGGGCGGTGTTGCTTTTGGCGTCAGGATGGTCGAGCAATGCTCTTTTTGTTCTGTTCTGGGTTAG
Source organism: Colletotrichum sojae (assembly GCA_014235955.1). Taxonomy (NCBI): domain Eukaryota; kingdom Fungi; phylum Ascomycota; class Sordariomycetes; order Glomerellales; family Glomerellaceae; genus Colletotrichum; species Colletotrichum sojae. The sequence continues at coordinate 32,401 of WIGN01000203.1, read as the reverse complement.
AGATGGTCCACGAAAGGTCGCTATGCTCAAAGAGCTTCAATCACGACAACGAAGAAGCTAAGGGAGCAGGCGAGATAAGTGGAAATCATTAGAACCCTATTGTAAGCTGTCCTCTATCACAGCTTTTCATATAAATTTCCTGATGTCCTACTTCTGAAGACCGGTACCTCACAGACCCTGACACTACTTATCATTTGTGCTGAGTAGGACTTGGTTTTCGCTACAGGGCTTACAGTAGTTGCCACAACACCCGATTTATCCAGCTTTCACTGGTGCTCAATGGGCTCTTCTGGCAACAGCTCCTCCACTTCTTCCTCGGGAACCAGGAACTTGAAAGGCGGCTGTACAATCCCGTTGAAGAGAAACGTGAAGTAAACAAGAAGCGCGAACCCAACGACTTGCAGCCACTTGAAAGTCTCCCAACGCAGGCCAAGGGAGACAATCCAGATGAAGAGTGTTCTGCAAGTGTCGATGGTGGATCTCGATGTAGCAGAAACAGTCCGCGTAACCGACAGACCAAAGAAATTGAACCCCCTGAAAGCATAGCGATGTTAGCAAGGCTCGATTCAGCGTCAGGGAAAGGAAAGGCTTACCCAATGCTAATCATGATCAAGACGCTGGACAAGCCGATAGCTCTGTTGCCGGTCAGCTGCCTCCAACCTTCTGCCATGTCAAAGTAACCATGACGCCCAGCGTCAGTGCGCCCTATAGCAAGGTGCAAGACTATCATGCCAATCACCGTGACAATGAGACCAAAAAGACCCTCCCAACCGACAACCTTGATCGGCTCGATGGATGACCTCTCCAAGATCCATTCCTCGAGCACGAATTGTGTCGCGGTAAAAATTTGGGCACCGGCGATCAGAAGCACGCCAATTACAGACAATAGGGAGTTTGAGGTTGACGTGCCATCATCAGCAACATTTTTCGCACCGTCCTTATCCTCGTGGTAAATGGCACCAGCCAAGCCGACAATGGCAACGCCAAGGACGACGCCAACCAGGGACAGCCACTGAAAGAGAAAGAGGTGCCTGCGGAGAAAAATGACACTGAACAGACCGACGAATAGAACCAGAGCACCACGAGTCATCTGGTAGATGGAAGCAACGACAAGGAGCAGACCAATATTCATCAACGTGGTGCCAAGAATGTCGCAGATGGCAGGCAGTGCCAGCAGCAGAATCCGGGGGCCGCGCAGAATAGCGCCGTTATCTTCCTCCCCGTGTGGTTTTGGCGCACCATCTGAGTTATCCATGGGAGCCGTACTGGCGTCGTCGGCATCGTTCGTGTTGACGGCCTCGTAACCGTCTGCTTCAGGGGACACTCCAGGGGTGTATCGACGATACAACGCCATCAGGCCAACGACCAGCCAGCAACCCATTTCGCCGACGAACATTTGCGCCGTCTGCAAGACAGGTTGGTTGAAATAGGATCGCTTTGAAAGATCCGTCGAGTCGCAGTTGGCGACACATTGCATGTCCTAGTAAGGGAGTAGGGATCGTCAATAGCCGTCAACGCATGGAAGCAAAAAGAAGGTGAATAACTCGGTGACTTGCCTGATATTTGGTGAGCAAAGTGTTACAGACACCAGTCAGTAGCATCATGGCCACAAGGAACGGAACTAGAGCCCGCGACGCCATTTTCATAGGCTTCACTGTGCGAGGTCCAGTATAGAGAGGTGCCAGTGGAGAACAGAGGACACACGGCTTGGCTGAGGAGGTGAGTGATGGCTGATGGGTTCGTTGTAAGGTTGGAAGATTTGGGGTTGGCAGGTTGACTGTCTTCGATCGGTTCGGCGCAGAAAGCGAAGAAGTCTACTGTGTGCTAGGTAGATATGGCAGGGGAGCGCACGATGAAACTTGACTCGTTGATGGGAGTACAGACCAGCCTCAACGTCGCTGTACAGGAGAGAGTGTTCGGGATTCAGGTGTGGTCCGGACTTGGGGAGGAACATGCAGATGTGGAGGACTGCGCATTGCATGTAGGTACCTATGTACAAGCAGCCTTATCTACTGCGACGAGATAACAGAGGGGACTTACCTGGTACCTACCTAGGTATCTGCCAGGGGTGCCTATCTACCTACGCATACTACCTAGGTAAGATACAGAATGTAGAGACACTCGGTACCGTGGGTGTCTTTGTGTCTAGGCCCAGCCACAGGTTAGGTAGTTATCTAGTGTAGTCATCGATCCGGGGAACGCGAACGCTAACTGTTCCTGAGCAACTCGGCAACCTCCCCAGTCCCTAATTCATGCCCCAGCATCCGTATGACTGCGCCAGCTAGGTTAGCTTCACAGTTTCTGACTAAACCAGCAGTGCCGACCATCTCTTAGCAGCACCTGTACATGTGTATGCAAAACAGAAGACAAACTCCACTATATCATGCGTACGACATCTAACCGCCCGACTTTTACTACTATGGTGATAGTCATTGCTTTGCAAAGCTGATATACACCTATCCATCGATTTTCGCTGAGGGCCTGGTGAACATTTTTTGATTGAATGCGTGTGTTTCGCATTTTGCAACGTTTAGTGCTGATCTGACCTAAACACCATTCAACCACCTACCCCTATCATTTTTCTTTCGGCCTCTTGTCCTTGATATTATTGTAATGTTGAATACCCAGCTCTTTGTCTTTGGCCAGACGATCCTCGTCTTCCTTACTGATGGGCACTCCCTCGATGCTCTTTATCTTCTTTCCTTCGAAAAACATCATCAAACCTCCAATAGCAGCCGCCATGCAGGCGAGGGCAACAAATAGTCCTGTTGCCCAGCTGGGTCTGTTGTATCTGTTCATCCCCCACATGAACCCAGACAGAACGCATTGCAGGAACGTGTTCAGCACATTGAACCAAATTACAAAATCCATCTTCCAGATAGCCGTAGGGGGGGCCCTGATGCCTGTTAGCGGCGGATCGGGAATAGCCTTCTCCGGACGCGGAATATGAAGCAGCGGCTGGTCAGTCGCAATGTCCGCTATGTTCGCAGGTCCAACATTGACAGGTAGCTGTTCTGAACCTGGTAAACGAAACCAGCCGCGATGGATTCCGGCTAGGCGACAAAGAGCTTCAGGTTTGCCAAGGACGCGATATTGCAACAAGAAGTACAAGTCGCGAAATCTCCAAGGCGCCAGTCCGAACCCAGTGACGCAGAAAAGAGCGTTGAGTATCTGCGAATCCCATTCCACCCACTTACGGCGCGGCGAGTTGATGTCGTTGCATGTCGGGTGACACATAGCCGGGGCCGCGTTGCAGAGAAGTAGAAACAGCATGCCTCCCCAAGCAACAACATTGAGTCCGTATAACACGACAAAAAAGCCGAGCGGCGTGCATGTGTACTTCCAAAAAGCTTTCGCGCCTATTCGTGTCGACTGACTCCATGAGTGGGCCGGGGGGAAATGGTATCCGTTCTCGTAGGACTCGTATAAGTCGCGCTCGGCGGTTGTGACGGTGGCTGAGGCGACGCTGGTCGGTATCCTCTCAGGACCGTCCACATCATGTTTCTTTTGACACTCATGGTTGTTGGGGTCGGAGTGTTTCGAGTCCGTGGATGGATGGTCGAGGGGTGCCTCCTTCTCCTTCTTCTTTTCCTCATTACTTGGCGAGAACTTTGGTTGCGACATGACAGGCAACAAACTGTTGCTGGTGAAATAGTAGTTGATGGCTTGCCTGTCCACAGCGGCACGGTATCTCGCGGCCGACGGCAGAGAGTAAAGAGGGAGGGAACGGGTCTGCGGCGTTACCAGTAAAACGGCAAGAGACAAAAAGTTAGAAATGTACGGGTATCCGAATCAACAGTGTGGGAGTAGTTGGTGGCCGATTAATCGCTGCTGGTCGATCGCAAGAAGACGGTGTACAATTTGAGCCGAAGAAATTAAGTAACGATTCTGTCCGAAGGGTGAGTGCGGTAGTTGGGTATCTTCAAGAAGTAAAGAGAGAAGACAAAATGTGAAGTGGATGGTGAGATGAAAGGTTGTACTATGTAGGTGCAAAATCTCAGCATGGCAGTGGGAGGTGCAAGGGGGGAGGCCCTCTTACCTGAGGCAAGGAATGGCCGTGCCTGACGTACGTGGGTGCTCATGTTACGTCAATCTGCGTACAATTATCAGATGCGACGGCCACAATGCGTAAGTAAAGATACCAACGAACCCTACTACAAAATCTAGATATGTATTATAAGTGGTTGTTGAAACAGAAAAAAACTACTTTTAAAATAGTATTTAAAGCAACAGTACGTCTAGACTTACTATAGTAGGAGTTATATAAATTATAACTATTTTTAACTAAATTAATTTAATTTTAATATTAAAATATAACTTAGTTAGTATTATCAAAATTAAATCAAAAATACTGGTATAAGTTTATGAAATAAAAATCTCGTATTTTAAACTCTCTCTAACTCTATTACTAATTATAACTACTCTACTTAGTATAGTTCCTAGTAAGCAGTTGGTGGTCGGTTGCTTTGGCATAGCGCAAGGTCCATGCAAGGCGCGTACCGGAGAAGCTGACGTCACGCCTCAAAAATGAGCCAACTGTCCACATGCTATATAACTCAGTAAGCTACTTATCTGCATATGTACCTCCTTAGCGACATATGCCCAGACATGGAAGGTAGGTACATCATACAGGTGGGTGCATCTCTGATTGGCTCGATGTGCCGGGCTTGGGGACATCTGAGAACCCTGAGAACTCTGCATTAAGTACTCGGCCAACTCTACCTACCTACCCAACCTTGCGGGTGGTTCAACGCAATAATTGTTTCTGCTCAGCGCTTATGCTTCTTCGACGGTTGAACCTCCTTGGTATCAGCCATCCGAACGCAATCGCGCAATGGCTGCCGAAGAGCACCTGAGCAACCTGACCGCCTTGGTCCTTGGCAACCTGGCAGATCAACACGATTGGACCGATGTACGGATTGAAGATGACGGCCGACCCCGTCCGCGCCCGGTCATCACTGGTCTCCCACCCAAGAGACTCTATATTCACCCGGACGAACAAATCGAGGCTTTGGAGCTGGAACAGACCACTGGCAAGCCACCAAACCAGGATCCCGAATTCGAATGGGTTCTACCCGTCCACCTGAGTGAGCAATGGACACTGTCCTCGTTCGCCACAATTTTCGACTCAATCGACGCTTTGCCTCGAAACATTACTCCAGCACAGGGCCCCAACACGCCGTCAGGTCGTGATTGGCGCGGCGCAGATCGTCGGAAAAGACTGTTGCTCGCCGTCGTCCACGATGACTCAACGGTCTCCTACTATGTCATTCATGAAGGCATTGTGAAGCCGAGACAGAACTAAGACACTTCACCACGCTTGTCATGGCCTCGAGTCCTCTATGCTTCCGATCGGTCTGAACCCCTACATCTGATAATCACCGATGTTTCTCGACTCTTCCCGGGCATTCCGATCACGGAGTGAAGATGACTTTCTGGACCTTCATCTGATCAAAGAGCGCATATCCCTCGACGGCATTATGCAAAGGCATAATTCGGTCGAACATGAACCTGATCGAGGTTAGAACACGAACAGAGAAAAAGGCCAAGTCTTTCCGATGCTTCCGGCCCGAGTCTTGTGATGGGCGGTGCGTACCCTAGCTTATCCTGCTTCTTCTCCAGCATCGCGAGAGCTTCAGGGAATATTGAGCGGACAGGACAACGGCCCATCTGAATTCGCAAATTCTTGCTGTCGAGATAGTCAGCGCCAAGCAAAAAGAATAAAGAAAAAACAACAATACGCTTCCTCGCCACACTCACCTGTATGCTTCGTCTCCTGTCCATGGGATCTATCATTCCGTCAGTACGCGGCGCTTCAGGCTTCTCTGTCGATATTCACCTCAGCATTGTGGACACCGATACTGCTAATGACTCCCCATGGTCTGACCACTTCGAATGCCGTCCTAAGCGCTGGGCTAAGTCCGACAACCTCGATAACGATGTCAGCACCACGACCCTCGGTAACTTCCTTAATCCTTTTCTCCATGCCGGCCCGGTCTGTCTTGAAGTTTAGCGGCTCGGCTCCAAGGCCCTTGGCGAGTTCCAATCGGCTGTCTACGCTGTCAATGGCGAAGACGTGCTTTGGACGGTACTCCAGGGCGGAGACAATGGCGCATAGACCAACGGGACCGCACCCAATGACGACAGCAGTAGCGTTGGAGCGTTCCTCTTCGCTCAGCATGTTAAAGCCATTCTTGGCGCCAAAGAAGCCGGTCGGCCAGATGTCGGCCATGAGCACCAATGCCTTGTCAGAGATGGTACTTGGGGCCTTCATAGCAGTTCCGTCGGCATCAGGAATACGGACGAACTCAGCCTGCCCGCCGTCAAGTGTATCGCAACCAAATAGCTTGCTACGGACACAACGCGAGGAATACCCATTTCTACAGTAAAAGCATTGCATGCTGTCAAGAATGATGTATGAGCGTTGGGTGAGAGAAAACGTGAGGTGGTGTTTGCACATACCACGAGGTCGTGAAAGGGGAGACAACCCGGTCGCCAACATCCACGGATGTCACCGCGGAGCCCTTCTCGACGACGATGCCGGTGAACTCGTGGCCCATGATGAAGCCCGTCTCAGATGGCTGGTGGCCGCGAAAGACATGCAGCTCGCTGAAGCTATGAGTACGTGGCAGAAGGGAGGAGTGTTGTTGGACTTTTCTCACGAGCCACACAAGGCAGTCGCCTGTACCTTGACAACGATGTCGCCTTCATGCTGGACTGTTTATGCTGTCAGGAGCCGATAAACAAATGCAGTGTTTTTGGACTCAGCAGACTGCTAGGGATTGGCCGGTGCTCAACGGTGATGTTTTGCGGCCCGTTGAAGACGACAGCAAGCATAGAACCAGTGGGGGGCATTGCGGGATTTGAGGAGGCACGTGGGGGACTAGAGAAGCGGAGAGACGATTATGGAGAGGATGATGATGCGAGCCACGAGACGTCTGCTACTGCAGGCCACGATTATCCAAGCGTAGAAGTAATTGAAAGATCAACAAGCTGGGGAACGTCGACGGAGATGTTGTGACAGTGATATCGTCCTAGGATTATGTGAACCACTGCGATGGGCACCGGTCGTCGTGGTATTACCTCGTCGGGCTGTGCTCCATTATAACCCGGCAGCCGGACAATCACTCTGCGGGCGGGGCAGAGTACTGGACCCGGCCTGGGCATGCACAGTAGGTAAGTGGGTAGGTGGGTAGGTAGGTTACCTAATACCTACGTAGCCGATGTGCCGACCATACCTAGGTACGGTGTACAGATACATGAACCAAGGTAGTAGTTTGTTATGTACGGATATTATCAACATAGCACCCGAGGTCCACGCATGCGTGGTACTTAGCAGGAACCAACTCACCAGGCCAACTATCCGTGCCTTACGCGGGTGGGTTGAAACCAAACCTATTCCATAGTAAGCGGGGGCGTGCTAGTAGATATCAAATCCGACTTACCAAACGAGAAACGAGGGTGGTGCCGGGCTTGCCAGGAGCGACAGGCACGTGATGGGTTTAATTAAATCCCTCGAACGGTGCTGGATTTTGGGTGGCAGGGTCCGCAATGGGGCGCTGTCCTTCCGCTGAAGAACCCGGTCTGTCTGGGGTAACGCCGCAATCACTTGGGGAGCGGAAACCAAGCTCGATCTTGACCTGCAATGAAGAGTGCAGCGTGTGTAGAGTGCGGTGTATGAAGTACCAAAGGCGGAGAGTCTACATACTTGGGTACTTTGTGAAGCCTTGGAGTACCATGTGGGTAGGTCTCTTGGTCCACTCCAGTGTAATGGCTGACCTGGCGCTGGCCAATGAATCCAGAGAAAACTAGCCCCCTTGACCGATCCTCTTGGCGGATTGAGGCTTAGAGGCTTAGCGGCTTGGATACATGGGGTCATTCCGCGAGCTCTGGTGGAGTTCCCGCACTATCAACGTCTCAATTGGTCGGTTTGGAACAAAGTAACCAATCACAACACATGACGGCCTCTCTGGTTTGGCCCTGCATTGAGCAGTGGAGGAGGGGTGGGGAAATGGAGAAAGATTTCATGGGGCCCTGGATCCGGCCAAACCCTGCATCGGATTCATCGCCCACCTACTGCCTATACTTGGTAATGGTAGGTAGTGTCTTTCCGCGAGGCATGGTGTGTGCGGCAGTATATCTGAAGTGCAGAAATAAGAAGGATAAACAAATTCTATGCACTGTTGACGGACGGTTGACTGTTTCTGTGGCAGAATGCTGTACGTCAAGTATGCCTATGCCGGTCGGGGAAAAAAGGCCAGGGGAGGAACGACATCGAGCACGTTCTTACTTCTGGGCAGGTGGACAGCAGGTGGGCAGGTGGATAGCGGGGGAACCTGGAGATTTCGCCTTCCAGCAAGTCCAGCAAGGTAATTCTGATATATCACGGATACATGTATGCACACTACCCGTACAAGCGGCAGTACAGAGTCCACCGCCTGCCTACCTACCATCACTAGCCTCTACATAGTAGAAGGCAGAAGGCACTTTGAGCCGTGAGGTGAGGCATCCCGCATCTCTGAAGGGGCACCTCGGCAAGTAAGGTTCGTTAGCGCAGAGAGAGGTTGGGCACGGCCAACAGGGCGCACCCCCGGCTTGAGCCTCCACTTCCGTCCCGTTTTCCATCCAGTGCATTGGGTGCGGGTATTGGCAGTGCCAGCAGCCAGCAGCCAGCAGCCTGCAGACCTTCTGGCTTCCCCTCGTTCCATTCCCTTCCATCCCATCCCATCCCATCGTCTGCCAGCTCGCATAAACCGAGCAATACTGGTGGGCAGGGTGGCAGGTAGGTTGGGATGACATGGCGGCATGGGAATGTGTTGCCAAGCCAGAAACTAAGTACTACGTAAATTGAAAGATGCCTGCCTACCTACCGTACCTAGGTCAAAGAAAGACAGACCTCTCTCCACGCCCGTCCCGATCAATGCCATCCCATCCCGTCCCATCTCATCAAAACCCTCATCTGACAAGCTGCCTATCCACAATGGAACACCACCCTATCCCATCCGCATGGATTGCGAGTGCAGCTGTGCAAGTCGCCAACTCTTCTCCCATGGGGTGAGCCGCATGCCCTAGGATTACCCCGTCCCTCCTCTGGGGCACCAAATACCTAACCACCTGCGTTCCTGCTCAACCCTGCTCCATCTCGGGTGCCGTGTGCCTCACTCCCCCTCTCCCTCTCCCCTGCCCCTCTCTCTTTCTCTTTCTCTCTCTCCCTCCCTCCCTCCCCCCCCCCTCTCTCTCTCTCTCTCTCTCGCGCGCGCGCTCGTAGCCCTGGACAGTCGCGCTGCCGACTTGATCATTGGTGCAATCGCATCAGAAACCACCTCAAGGGGCAGCGATCTGTAAATCACACAATGCCATGATCGCTGGGATAGGTGTGCCAGTGTGCGAGGAGCGCGGGTACTGCCATTGGCATGTCGCTGCTCGCGAAGGGTACGGGGCAGCCGCTTCTCCGTACCCTGGTTGTAACGTCCTTGCTGATACCTCGTAGCACCCTTGGCTTTAGCCTCATTTGACGAGGCTGGGACCTCCTACATATATATGTATGTACCTCATAGGTCTCAACCTTGCCTCGCTAAGCACTATTGTCTACCTCGAAGGACTTGATGGCGATGCGCTTGGTGCCGCGGTTGCGCGTACTTGGCGGTATACCGATCGTTGCCCTCGAAGGTACTTCCCTCCGCCTCTGATGTTGCTCCTCTTTCTCCTCTTTCCCCCAATCCCCATGGCCGATTTTCCGCCCACTAGGTAGGCACGGAGTGCTACCACCTATTACCCAGCAGCCAGCTACCCGCTGCCACTCCTACTCGGGCGTCTCGACATCCCGTCCACGTCTCTGCCGCCTCCACGTTCCCTTCCTTGCTGGTCGCTGGGGGTCACGCGGTCCCTCGAATCTATCTGTGGCACTGGGGGTGTCTTCCATACCTACCCGAGAAATTGCTATGTGCTAGAATATTAGCTTGCCCCCGAAGACGTGGATGCACGGCCGATCAACTCTCTCGCCTTTGCCCCCAGCCTCTCTCTGTTTGCCCGAGCTATCTATCATACCTACCCCGGGTCGCCGACGACAACACGACAGGCACGGCTAACCTGCTGAGGACGAGGTACCTGGACTGGTCTGGCCTGACTGGATCTAACTATCCTATCCCACCTATCTTACCGCATTCTCCTCACCGGCCGACCTTGCCTACTTGTGGAAGCATCACCGCCCATTCGTGCCGCCCTACCGTCAACGCTACCACCGCTGCGACCTGCCTCACCGCGTACCAAGACCGTCCACTTGACTTCCTCCACATCGCCGCTACCTACCTAGGCCTAGGCCTCACCATCGTTCTGCGCTTTCAGCGTTGTAGGATCTTTCCACCATCAGTTTGCCGCTCTTTCATTCATCAAGGGAAGAAGAAGAAGGAGAGCGAACAAACAAGAAGCGTTCCTCCCACTCGCCTATCGCCTACCCCTACCGACCTCCGGCCCGGCACCCTCAATCCGCGCCTCGCCTTTCCCCCACCACCCCTGCCCGCACGCAGGCCATAACGACCTCTGTCTTCGAACGCCGCCGCCGTATTCCATCTCTAAACTCCCCGCCCGGTCTCCCATCCACCCTCACCTTCGCACCGGCATAAACACCTTGGGGTCCTTCGGCGGCTGTCTGCTCCCCTATCCAAGGCGGCGATAGCTGTCCCGGGGCCGAACTTGCGACGCATATCACACGCCTCGACACCCTTCGCCAGCTAACTCACCTGGTCTCGCTCACAACGACGACACGCTCCTGTCGGTCGCCAACTTCGGCCCCGACAGCTACCGCAAAGCACGGTGTCAAACGTCTCACGCGTCTCGACGGCGACTCCATTCGACGATACAACTGCCCCGGGTAGATTCCAGCGACTACTGCTGCTTCGTTGTGTTGCCGTCGCCCTCGCAGCTCCTCGACCCATTTCCTCCCCCATGGCGGCTTGACACCGACTGCGCTGCGAGCAACGTCCCCCTCCAGCCTCAGCGACTATGACTACTTCGGCCACCCCGAATAACATCCAACAACCACGCACGAGCGACTGTTACGATTCCGATGACGCCCTCCTCCGCGACAGCCCTCAGATGCAACCCCACCGTCCCAAGCTGCAGCCCTCTCCCAGTCCTCCGCCTTCCTTGAGCTCCGTTCGAAAGTCGCCTCATGGTCGCCACAAGATTGAGCCTATCCAAGGCGATGCCGTGTTAGTCGCTCACCTCGGAAACGGCAGGCAGCCTCACATAGCCCATACCGCCGCTCTTGAGCCTTTGGCCTCAGATAACGGATCAGAGGACGACTCATCTGCTCCCGAATCCCCTGACCGCGACATGAGTCGAGCAGCTGAATCTTTCGACCTCAAGTTCCTGGCAGCCGGCGCTTTGGCAGCCTTCACCGCTCCCGACGCGGCTGAAGTCTCCACAGCCATTGCCGCCGCTGCTGCAATCAAAGTCGATCATTCCCGCTCGAAAGATAGTACGAGACCTCATCCCGAATCGGTGCTTCCAGGATTCGGTGCTCGGGAATTGCCTATACGTGATGATCGTCCGGTTCTGGCTCCCTCGGCAATCGTGTACTCGGCGGTGGACAAATACCAGCCGCACCAATCGACAGCTGCTTCACACAAACCCGAGCTGGCGTGCCCAGTCAGTCCATCCCAGCCAGCTCCTGGTGGGTTGCCGCCACTTTTGGACTCGCCAAAGTCCGATGGTAGCGGTCACGTTCCGCTGCCATCAATTCGGTCACAACTAGGGGATCTCAAGCGGCTAGCCGAATCGGCCATTGGCCCAGAGAATGACCTGCCTCATGCTCGGCACGGTGTAGCGTTTCCTCGCTCGCCTCCAGCCAGTTTGCCCAGATTACCTTCCCTAGCGGGGCTTCCGGGCGGGCATGCTTCACCTCCTATATCTCCGAACGAAGGGTTTCGTAGAGAGCTTCCATCGCCCGCGCATTCTATACCTGTCGTCAGTCCGTTCTACTACTCATCCTCCAGCGGCAGTGGCCATCACAGACCGAGTGCCGACTACAGCAGCGGGGCCGCAGAAACCCCAAGTACGGACCACACAGTCTCAACGCCAGCCACTGTTGCGGATCGCATGAGCATCGACGGTCTGACGAACCCTCAAGCAGGGTATGTCTGCACCTTTGAGGGCTGCAACGCTGCGCCGTTTCAAACACAATATCTTCTTAACTCACATGCCAACGTACACTCATCTGCTCGGCCTCATTACTGCTCAGTCAAAGGCTGCCCCCGAAGCGAAGGTGGCAAGGGCTTCAAGAGAAAGAACGAAATGATACGGCATGGGCTGGTTCACGACTCGCCGGGATATGTCTGCCCTTTCTGTCCTGACCGAGAGCACAAGTACCCTCGACCAGACAACCTTCAGAGGTAAGGAGAGATGCATCGAGAGGTGTTGGCAATACTGCAGGGGCTTATTAATCGACTTCTTGAGGCATGTCCCCGGCTCTCACTAAGCAATCCTCGCCCGTAGACCTCACCTGCTCGTTTTCTCGTTTTCTCGTTTTCACGGTGTTTGCAGCCCGCTGATCATTTATCACAGACACGTCAGGGTTCACCATGTGGACAAAGACAAAGACGACCCTCTTTTGCGTGAAGTGCTTTCCCAACGCCCCGACGGACCTAACCGTGGCAGACGGCGAAGGGGAGGCCCTTCTTGAACGGATTGAATCGGACGATTCTTGGTTATGTTCTACCCGTATATAAATATTCGGCGGCTTTTCTTCTGGGTCTCGCCTGAGACCGAACTTGATCGAATCTTGAGTCGTCAGAAAAACCCCAATCGTACGTTCGATGAGGTTAGGTGTAAATAGGGGTTTGGGAGGGCTCATTCGGGGGCGGCTTTGTGGTTGCGATGTTGATTTCCTCGTCTTCTTTTTTCCTTCTTTTTTTTGCGGGAGGGGCTTTTATTTGTTAAGTCTGGTATGATTGTTCATTCGCTGTCGCCGGCGGTCGGCATTCGGCATTCTTGGTACGGGACGAGTTCACGATGGGAATTGTTCAGCTTTGACCCAAAGGGTTTCTGGCGTTGCGGTGGACCATATACCACATTGACGAGTCGTTCGCGTCACGTCACGTTTTCTGCCTTGTTTACTTATATGATTTTGGGCATGCTTCTTGTGGTGCCTTGGCTTATCATCCCACGAAAACTTGTTCCTCGGTTGTTGGTCGTAGCATGAACTGGTGACGCGGTGCTAAATCTTTCTTATTATTGAGCTGAAGATACCTCTTCTCATACCCGACAAACTCGTGTTTCACATTCAGCATGTGCAAATGAACAATTCATCGACAAGCAGCTGTAGTCCGATTACTGAGAAGAGCTCATCAGCCATATCATATCGACACTACCCAACCCATGCAACGTTGCCTATCATCGGCATGGTCAGCTCTCTGTCACCTGCCAGTCGCCAACGTGCACCGCATTTTCGCTCAGAAACTCGACCTCGATGCTTTGACACCCTCGTCGGCTTCCAAGCTGTTCGACTACGAGCCACAGCTGGTCATGGCGCAAACGGTCTGGCTCGATGTCGAACTCGGGCGTCCGAACGGCCGCGGTGAGTTCTCGAAAATCGCCACTACCTGACACGGCCAAGGTGGATTCCTGGGGACCTCGCCCGTACACAAGAGAGGCACGGACAGCAGTCGTGGGAATGTGCTGAGCATGTCGTCCTGTGAGGAGGGGACAGCGCACCACGACCTGCGCGCGGGTAAGTCTTGACGCCGTCACAGGGGCTCTTCTTTGGTCTTCCCCTTCACCAAAGACGAAAGCTGGCGCGCGGGTGCGCAGAAGCCCAGCACCATCACTCGGAACGGGCTGGACCCTACACTCGACCTGCGACCCCACCCGCATACCAAAGTCAGCGAGCTGGCCCGGCTCCCACGTCGAACAGACGATGGTATAGGTGCCTGGGTCTACCATAGGGACATGTACGAGTGCATTGTCCCTCCGGTAGTCACCAGAACTCGCAACGACGTCTTTCACCCCAATAGAGGTCACTCTCTTCCCATGAGCCCACACCAAGTCGACGTGAATGGCCACCTCACGATCACCTGAGGAGAGGAGTATAGAAAGTGGTGTCGGTCTGGGGATGGAAATACTGAATTGGGGATTTTGCGAGTATGTTATTGACGAAGCGTTGCCTCCCGCAGTTCTTCTGGTCCAGGAACTCGAAAGCTCCTTGTAATACCTCATCTCCTCGTCGGCCGGGTTGACATCCAACGGTCCTCGGGAAAACAGCGTGAACGTGCAAGAATAGTTGTCCAACGGCAGATCTTGATGTGCCATGACGATGGTGTAGAGTTTACCTGCGCCGAGCTTGAATTTGGCGAGGGTCTGAGGCGAATCAACGTACGGTCCATGATATGCATAGCCCTCCCTCACCTGCACCTTCTTCCCCTGATTCTCAAAGATGAAAATGCTGGTGAAACCAAGCTGCCTCGATACGGCTGCTAGAGAGGCTGACTTGTTCCGAGCAATGTCGAGCTCCTCGTCGGCGAAATGCCGACTCAGCAGAATCCACACTGTCTGGGTTGTACGCGACCTGACCGAGTACTGAGGGTTGTGAGCTAGAGAAGACGTCATATTCTGGGCAGGAACGTGCCACGTGAAATGATGGTCTTGGCGGTGCGTGAACATATCCGGGTTCCAATTGAGATACATGGACTCGAAGTTTTGTGCAACGTCATCGACTGATATCCAAAAGGATCCCACGGGGCGGGAGTGTTCGGCGGGTCTCGGTTCAACCGACATGCCGACGTTGGAGACTGAAAGGCTTGCCACGTCCTCGGCGAGTCCCGACGATCCGACACCCTTCCAGACCAGACCATCGCACCAAGGGTTCTTTACGAGGAGACGGCGCGCCCCAGGTGAGCTGTCGATGTCGAGAACGGCGTAATCATGTTCCCCGACCAAGCCGAGAGCATCTTCCTCCGACGAGGTTAATCGGCCCGTGCCAAGGGTGATAATCAGATTGCTCGCGCGGTACGCCTCTTTAATGTCTTCCCAAGTGCCCTCAATATCCACGTCCTCACTGCATTGTTTCGTTAGCCACGGCCGGTTTGGCTTGCCTTGAGGAGTCTGGGGCTTCAACACACCTCTGCAGAAATAGCTGCTCAGGAATCCAGCCAGTGAGGACCCAAAGGTCGGTGCCGGAATTGCTGCCGGGAAAATCATAGCCTCCGCGTACTTTGAGATAGGCTTTCTCCAGAAGAGCTGGCCAGAGGAGGTTGGGATTTTGTCGGTCGACGACGAACAGCGTGCGTTCATTGCGCGAAACCGGGAGTCGGTCGTCGACGACGACCTGGCGAAAGCAGCCGTTGAAGTGCATTCGGAAGACGTATTTGCCGTTTTCTGACACCTTGGGATGGCCCTTTTCATGGTCGAAGGGGAATATGATGGAGCCGAGAACCTGGTGCAGCAGGACGATTGTCAGCGGACACTGCACCGTAAGTCAACCCATGATTTAGTTGAGACCAACTGATTGTCTATTTCTCTGCAGTATCTTCATGGCGGCACATAGACTGGCCACGACAGAGCAGTCGGTGGTGACATCCTGGACGAGATCGCATTCACCCTTGGAGACCATGAGGTCTTCATCCGCATACTCCCGGGGCCTTTGGTCCACCGGCCGCTTCCAGCCATCAAGGATGGCCTCCTGTCTTGCCGACATGGTATATTCTGCCGGGTCACTAACTCATATGTGTGAGTGAGATGGATTGCCGGCAAGTACCCTTACGGTGCAATGGAATGCATGTCGGAACTTACGAAAAGATCTGGCCACCGTCAGACAAAACAAAGATGCTGTCAGAAGGATTGGACTGCCATGGAGGGAATATGTTGCCATGAAGCCGAGAGGACCGTAGCAAGATCGTCCTCTCAGCGGAAGGAATTTGACGAACATGGCAGCCAGAGGGTTTGGTGGTGGCGGCAGCGGGGGTGACGGCCATACTGGACAGAGATGCCTTCAATTGTTCGGCGTACGTAACGAGTCCCTCGCACTTTCTGGTAAGGCGAGTACGATCGGCTTGTGACTTGGCTGCCCCAGCGGCCTTCATATACAAGTCTGCAGCGGCAATGGCATGGTTTAGAGCTTCGTCGCCGGTGGACTCGGCCATCAGGGCTTCCTCCTCCTGAGGTAGCAGGTCAGCCATACTGGCTGGAGGGCTTGCATCCAGTCGACAGGTTAACGTGTCGATGGGCTCTCACTTACAATAGCTCTCGATTCCATGCTTCCAGTCGAGCGGCATCGCTGGGCTCCCCAATGATTGAAATAACACCTCAATAACGACGGCAAGGCGGGTCGCAATGATGGGACGGATCTAGACTGGTGGTGACAGTTGAGCGCAAACCAGCCAACACAGCGACGGAGACGACAAAGGGTTATTCCAGATGCATGGCTTGAGAATCGAGTTGTACCAAAGGTTTCCGGCACCGGTTGGATCAGGTGAGGGGATACTACCTAGGTGCTGTCACTACAGACTACAGGCGACTTGGTAGGCTGGTGGGTTGAGACGGAGCGAAACGGACACCGGATTGAGGCTGTGCAAAACGCAAAACAGCGTGCGTGCAGCACGAGCAAGTTTCCCTCTCAGCGCCGCCGTTCTGGCCAGCCAACAACAGTTCATCCCAGCCGGCTCCTAGTAATAATCACCTCGATGAAAACAATAAGATAACCCCCGCCGCCAACAGGGGCGACGGAACGGTGCCAATAAGCTGGGCAGCGTGAGTTCTGGGGACAGATTGCCCCGAAATACCGTGCCTGACCTGGGGGCGGGCAACCTGGTGAAGATGCACTCCTCATCCTCCGATCTCGCCTCTCTCTCTCTCTCTCTCTCTCTCTCTCTCTCTCTCTCTCTCTCTCCCTCTCTCTGTCTCCTCCATGTCTACTGATACCAAATAAGTATGAATACGTTACCTACGGTGGTAGTATGAGTGCCTACTGGCCTACCTCATCGTAGACCGGCTGACATGGATGACCAGAGCAGATTGAAACGCAATGAGCTACAAGCTCAGTGTCATCCCGAAATCGCAGCAGAGCACTTCCGGAGCTGGGCTAGGAGTGCTGAAGTAAATACTACCTAGTTCTCGGGTGTTGGCTGATTGCCGAGGTGAAAGACGACCGTATTAGTGCAGTGGTGCGGATAGTACTACTAGTACTAACTTCAGGTGCGCCGGCCAATTAATAGCCGAGCATCTGACTGCTAATAGGTCCTGGCTGCCGGGTGCGCTGAACCCCTTACCTAGTTTTCAAGGACCGAGGTCGTTACGGAGTACAATACCTACCTAGGTAGCGAGCGTATTAATACCACCTGATAGTTCTTCACAGCCGCCCGTCGGTTGGTCTTCTTGAAGCGCATCACGGCCTTTAAAGTTTGGCTCACGTATGGGGAGTTGCTCTACTTCTTCCCACCTCCGGTACCGTCTTCAAACACAGCATCGTCTTTTTTTTCTTCCTTCTCTTTCTGTTTTCTTTTTAAACTTCGCCTAGAAACCCCATTTGCTTGTGTAATCATTTCATCTGTTCCACCCCCAGGCGCTCCACCTATCGTCATTCTGCCTCGGACACCGACCGGGGCGGACCGCCGACGCCGACGGTTCACGATTTCAAATTCCGACGTGGTATCTCAAAGTCTCTTCCTGGCTTCCGGATTCGCGTCGACAACCTCGTCGTTCGGCGATTTTCCCGTTGCTCACGTTCATAGCGATGGCTGCGCAGTCCAAATCAGCCCCCATATCGCCATGGGGCAAGGCGGTTGCCGGCGCCACTGGTGCTGTCTTGTCCAATGCGTTGGTCTATCCGCTTGACATGTGAGAGCTGCCTGCGTCTTTCTCTTGTTTCGCATCACCAACACCACAACCACACCAATCCACCGCAACCCCCAAGACTCCACGTCCCATGCCCAATGCAATGCTCCATACCGAGACGTACAACATGCGCTGCATTCCCACCCGACCTGAGTTGACGTCACCCGTCGTGCCTGAACCTGACTGACCTGTTGTCCCAAAGTGTCAAGACGCGCCTCCAGGTGCAGGTAAACCCGCGGCTTTCCACGTCCGATCCGAACCAAACCTCGGAGCCTCATTACACTTCTACCTGGGATGCCATAAGCAAGATCACAGCCGAGGATGGCGTCAAAGGCCTCTATGCTGGGATGAGCGGCTCCCTCCTCGGCGTCGCTTCGACCAACTTTGCCTACTTCTATTGGTATTCAGTCGTCCGCACCTTGTACCTGCGATCTACCAGAACGACAGTGGCCCCATCGACGCTGGTTGAGTTGAGTCTCGGCGCCATCGCTGGTGCCGTCGCCCAGCTCTGCACGATACCGGTCGCCGTCATCACCACGCGGCAACAAACACAGCGCAAATCCGAGCGCAAGGGCTTTGTTGACACCGCCCGAGAAGTGATTGATGGAGACGATGGAGTCTCTGGGCTGTGGAGGGGCTTGAAGGCGAGCTTGGTACTCGTCGTGAACCCCGCCATCACGTATGGCGCATATGAAAGGCTAAAGGAGTCCTGCTTCCCAGGCAAGAATAGTCTCAAGCCCTGGGAAGCCTTTCGTGAGTCCCGACCTTGCTCCTTGGCGGGATATGTGACATCTGTCGACCACATCGTATCGTGCTAATTGCATCTAGTTCTGGGAGCTGCATCCAAAGCACTGGCCACTCTCGCGACGCAACCGCTCATTGTAGCAAAGGTTGGATTGCAGTCTAGGCCGCCCCCGGAGAGAAACGGCAAGCCCTTCACAAGCTTTGTTGAGGTTATGAGGTTCATCACCGAGCGGGAGGGGGTGCTTGGCCTGTTCAAGGGCATCGCGCCTCAAATTCTCAAGGGATTCCTCGTCCAGGGCATCCTGATGATGACCAAGGAACGGTACTTGCTTTTACGACCTCCATCTTGCTTGCTCATCACCGTGAGTCATGCTAACTCTTCATCAGTATGGAACTTCTTTTCATACTCTTCTTCCGCTACCTCAAGACACTTCGAACGAAGCAGTTGCAGACGGCGGCCCTGGGCCCTGCAGCTGTCCTGAAGATGTCTTCGGCCACGCCGCTTGTTTAGTAACGCGGCGAAATGGACTCGGCACGAGACAGCGAAACCTCGAGAGCCAAGACGAGCGCGGCAGTCTGCGACACAGGTATAGAGTCTAGATGGTTCTCGCAATGCAATTGGCACTCTCGTGTAACTACAGAAAGGCCGGCGTTGCATGGACGAATTGAAGACCAAGACGGGGCTTCATGGAACCGGTATCTTAGAGATAAAGTCACTATTTAGTATTGCATACTTTTTTAACTTGCTTCTGGGCCAACCTTGGTGCTCAGCATGGACATTGGTGATTTTTGCCAGGGTTGACATCTCGCAAAAGATGAAAAAAAAAAAAAAAAACACATGTCTCGCAATTGCTAACACCCTATCTGCCTTAGGTACCCAGGTAGTGTCAGGCGTTTCGCCAACCAAGGCCCGGGGATCGGTTGATGGTTGGGAAGGTGTATGTAGGTACCTTAGGTAAGGCCCGTCTGAAAGTACCAGGCATCTTTCTGTCCCCTCTTTTTTTTTCCGTTTGTGTCCCCCCACTCCCCTTCTCCGCGACAGTTAGGGCACGGAATTTTTCACCGCACCCACCAGTAGCAGCCCGGATATCCTCCTGCCTACTCGAAACCCCCGTTGGCCGCATCACGATTTTCAGACTTCACCATCAAGTTAGGAGCACCTTACGACCGCAGCAATGGCCAGTACGTATTCGTCTCTCGCGATGTCGCATTCGTACGAGTTTCTTTGCATCGCGTTGCTGACCCTTTGATGTAGAGTCCAAGAACTCCTCGCAGCACAACCAATCGCGCAAGGCGCACCGCAACGGGTACGATTGAAGGTCTCCTCGACAGTGTTGGCGAGAATATGCCTAGTCAAAACTCTCGAATACCATCCTAGCTATGCGTGCTGACACGTTACTTCCCCTATCTAGTATCAAGAAGCCCAAGACTTCGAGGTACCCGTCGCTGAAGGGCACCGATCCGAAGTTTCGCCGTAACCATCGTCACGCTCTGCACGGCACCATGAAGGCCCTGGTACGCACCACTTCCCCCACGTATCGTGGTCCAAACTATTTCGTGCCCGCTGCAACGGCCACTAACATCCGCCGCAGAAGGAGTTGAAGGAGGGCAAGCGCGAGACGGCATAAAGGGAGAGCGTTGGGTTCACGGTTGGTGGTGTCTTTCCGCGACGACACGGCTGCGATGCAACCAGAAATGACGAAACCCAACTGGAACTGGCAAATAGAAAAGCCAGCAATAAATGAATCACAAAGTTCGGCCTTTTGAATTGTCTTGACCGAGTGTTTTGCTCGGCGTTTACCAACTACGTACGCTGTTCGTCGGAACGTGTATATTCCATTGTCACTGATAAGTAGATATCGGCGGCCGTAGGATGATACCCAGCGTCGCACGCATAAGAGGACATGGCTGGGAGGAATTCCCCTTCCTCGCGTACAGGAAGACCCTCATGTGAGATAGTGCATCACTTCGAAAGACCATTTATCTTCTGCCGGCCGTTTTCCCTGGATTGATACATGGATGAGAGTTGGGGTCGACTTCCTCTTGCCAGCCGCCAAACTCCGGAAAGTTTGCAAATGAAAGGGGCCGGAATTCCGGTGAAAGAGGATCCTGCAGCGTCCTGCTGCGGGTTAGTAACCTCTCCTGGCAAAGTGATCGAGGTCCTAAGTCGACCCATTATCCCTTTTGAGTCTTGCCCACGCTCTTCCCCTCCTCCATGTCCACCGTTTGCCTCAGGTAGGTTGGACCGGCCAGCCAGAATCCCCACTTGAGCTTGACCTGTGCTCGAGGGTTTCGCGGGTACTTACCCAGGTAGGTACCGAGTACCTATTTCGCGAGTGCCCTTGGTTTGATACCTATCTATCTCCCCGCCGGTCCTGGCAGTGCCTTCACTGACTACCTAGATTCCGATCGCGCAACGGTATGTTGGTATTGTCATGGGCCTGGGCCCAGTGACCGCCCTCAGTCAGGCATGGCGCAGAGTGCATGCAGGCAACGAAACTAGAACGTGAGAACGGCACCATGGGTCGCAGCATGAAACAGCCTTTCAATGTGCAAGAGGAAGAGAAAAGAGAAAGGATATAAATGACCAATTGTGCCTATCTAGGTATGTAGTGAACTTTATTCAGAAAATGAATTGTCGAGTCTCGCAATGTACCTACCTACCTAGCTGCGTGGTTGGAATCGACCCACACAAGTGCCAAGTGCGCACTAACCACTTACCTGGGTAGGTGCCTACATAGATACCTATCTACGAAAGCTGTTGTAGAGGTCTTACCGTGGGTAAGATAGGTTTCTGCCTACCTAGGTACCTACCTACCTGGAGAGAGATATGGGACCTTTGGGGAAGATCCCGAGACCCCTGTGACTAAGCAGCCGCCACGCCACGTTGCTGAGAAGCGAACCCCCGTCCCTCGTACATGTAGGTTCTCAAACCCAACGAAAAGCATCTTTCTCTTTATTTTTTCCCCTTCCCACACCCCCCTCACTCATTCGGGCAATGCTTCAGACGACTTCAGCCTTGAATATCGTGTTACCTGCCAGGAAGCAGCATTTCTTGAATAACATAGCTCGTTTCCTAGAGCACTGATCTTCAGGTCCTTTTCCCCCTGCCCCCACAATCGGCTTACAGGAGAGCCTCCTCATCGCACGACGCCATTATTGTCGTCTTTATCGTCGGCAGAACTCAGAAAGCTTCCATCCCAATCCCGTACCAACAACAGGAAAACTCACCCAAAGAGTAACTGCCCCTCGCTCTCCGCTTGCCTCTCCCAGCGCAACACTACATTACACCATCCTCTGGGTGAGCGTCAACATCGGCTGTACCTGTGCGACAAGACATGTGTTAAGGGTGCCTCATTCGATCCCGACTCCTTTGAGGTCAGCAGGTTTCTGCAGGAGCTCTGGGCCCTAAATCCGTACAACACGATTCTCTTCGCTTGTACCGTTGGAGCTCTACTACGCGAGGGAAAAAAAAAGGAACGAGAGGCATAGAATAACAGGCCATCGGGCCATTACTTTCGCACGAACCCGAACAGAAGACACCAAAAAGACAAAGAACGAAGAACCGATCAGCCACTTGGCCCATCACCACCATCACTGGTCTTACGCCGCAAACTTGATTTGATCTGACTAGTGTATTTCCTTTACGGAGAACAAGCGAGGCTCGACTCGTTCACATTGGCTGAGCAGATCATTAATTTGATCTGGCGCCCATTTCGAAGTCTCGAAGCAGCGCTGGTCCCCCTCCTGGTCCGGGCCGATCCCCTACCATCGCCAGCCAAAGATACGACACCCTTCACTTTAGGGTAGCCACCGTCATCGTCAATTCTCTTTTCCCTTTTCCCCCTTTCTTTTGCCTTCACTCTACAGAGATACTTTGCCTACATCTGCACGGCATTACACTTTGAGCAGTTGTCCTGGTCAATCGACGATGCTCAACATGTCGGGCAGTCATATTGCGGGAAACCGCAACAGCACACCTGAGGCCAACACGACGTCAACTCTCCGCCCTCCATCTTCGAGAGCCGTTCCCGTCAATACCCATCTGAGGGCCTCGGCTGACATAGCGGCCCTGTCCAGCGCATCCCCTTCGAGCCGCATTCGACCGTCCTCCGACTTCTACGGCCAGTCCCAGCAGGGTCAAGGACATGGAAACCCTGAGACTGATACTCAGGACAAGATTGCACAGCAGTGGATAGCCGACATCGATCAGTATGAGATCACTCTAGAGGAGATGGCTACCGCGACCCTCGACCAGGACTTCAAAGATGAACTGAGTGCGATTGAGCAGTGGTTCAGAGTCCTTAGCGAAGCCGAGCGAACCGCCGCTCTCTACGCCCTGTTGCAGCAGACAACCCAGGTGCAGATTCGTTTCTTCATCCAAGTCTTGCAGCAAATGGGCAAGAATCACCCCATGTCCGGTGTGCTCTCTCCTGCCAACTTCGACAAAGGTAAGCCAATCGATCTCCGCTTCCTTCCTCCCCCAACTTGCAGCTAATTTAATGCCACACACAAGATCCCATGTCGAACCGCCTCAGCGACGCCATGAACAAGTTGAATGTGGATTCCTCGAGGAATTCCCTCGCGCGTCCTGCAAGCACTGCGGCTGGCAAGCGCCAGTCTGGTCTTGATGCGTCTACCATCAACGCAATGTTCCCAGATGCCGCCGCCGCAATTGCCACCGAGAAGGCCAAGTACACCCAGCAGACAGGCAACCCGCCGTCATCGAACCGCAACAGCGCCGTTGCCGATTCGCGCCAGCCATTGGCCGCCCCAACTATTGCTGGTCCTGGTGACAGCCACGACTCGAACGGACAGAATCAACCTCCACCATGGACCGGCGAGCAGTCTACACAGGTGCCCAAGTCTGCTGGCGGTCAGCCGCCCATGGGCCAGTTCGTTCAGCCGCCACCTTCGAGCGGTTTGAGGTCTCCTCGTCCGCAGATCTCCGGCAACCAGAACATTCAGAGCACTACACTGACAACCACCGACAAGCCGGCGGATCTCCCACTGCTCTCGCCTTACAACCCCAGTGGTGGAAACTGGGCTTCCATGGTCAACACCCCGCTTGTGGCCAACTTCAATGCCAATCCTGCCGGCACGCAAGCGGACATGGTTGCCAATGCGACTGCTATGAAATTGGCAGCTCTATCGACAGTCAACAATCGCTTTGCACTTGACGATGTCCGCAAATACCGCCGCGCACGCTCGAATGACGCTCCTGGTGCCCCGGGTCAGCAAGGACTTCCGAATGTACAAGGTGTCAACGTTCCTGGTGCCAACGTCGTCATGATTAACGAACATGGACAGGTTCTCAGCCGCGAGCAGATGTTGGCGCTGCAGGCTCAGAACATCGGATTCGGCCAGCACCGATCGCGACCCAATTCTCCCGGTATTGCCATGCAGCCTGGTTTCGGCCCGATGGCGTTCACATCTCCGCAGAATAACGGATTCCTCAGCGCGTACGACGGCTCTTCGCCCCTCCTGAACAATGGCATCCCCTCAGTGAACGTCGGCCAGCTTGGCGTCAATAGCCACGAGGGATACCTGTCTGATCATTCTGACATGGTTCGCGGTCGTTCTCCTCGAGGACGCCGTGGCAGCTCGAAGCCGCCCGAAGACCCAACTGACCCTACGCTACTGCAAGATATTCCTAGTTGGCTAAGGAGCCTGCGTCTGCATAAGTACACAGACAATCTCAAGGACATGAAGTGGCATGAGTTGATTGAGCTGGACGACAAGGCTTTGGAGGGCCGTGGAGTAAACGCACTGGGAGCTCGGCGAAAGATGCTCAAGGTTTTCGAACAGGTCAAGGGTAAGTATTAAACACAGTTGGTTGTTGACTCAAGCAAGGCTGATTCGCGCTCAACAGATGCAAAGGCCGAGGGAAAGATCGTTTAAGATTGGGCAATGACTCGACAATGATGTCCTCCCGACCGGTGAAAGCCTAGGAGCTTCTTATACGACGGGGAAATGACAAACGGGGGGTATTGCTGAATACAAGGAACTTTTTGCACAGGGATATGTCACAAGAGACGAACATGAACAGTCACTTTGGCCGGAATGAACAGACGTTTCTCAGTGCCCTGTTTTAGCTTCCCTCGTATTTGTACGGGCACAAATGAAAGCGGTGCGAGACCAGCTGTATGCGAGAACAACGTGATCACATGGAGGACATTCGTAATACAATCGAGCTCCAACATCCACGCTTCCTCTCTTGGGGATGGCGGTGACGGGGCGATGATCTAAGACTTGTCAACCTCCAAGACAGTAGTCCCGTTGCATTCAGAAAACTGGAAATCTGGCATTTGCATGCTAGTGGAATGTTTTCTCGAGCCCATTGAAAATACTACTATCGGGCCACAAAAGCCTAGTTGGGTGACGAATCGAAGTGGTTGTAGGTAAAGCCCGCTGCACCTTATGGACGTATCTTCACCCACAGTCTTAAAGTTTAGCGGGTTACCTACGGGGACTGGCTAGGTGCACTGTATACGAGAAGCCCCGCATGAACTACGCTAACCTTTAATACCGTGGGATAGGTGTACCTAAGCAACTAGGTAGGTAGGTAGGTAGCCACGTAGGTAAGTACTTCGATGGGCCGAGCGTCCCCGCCTGCATAGGCTCGGCACCTCTTACCTACCTAGGTATCTTAGCTGCTAAGGTACCTCAGTATGTATAGGTAGGTAATCCAGTGGGGCCTCCGAGACTTAGTTTCACAAAAGACCGATTTCAACGTAGGGAGTGCATTTGCTGACGAGAACTCTCTCACATGCGAGGAACATAGCAGCCACCTCTCTGTGGGTTAAGCTGCACCAAAAACACGCAGGATCTTGATTCTGTTATACCCCATAAGTTGCGTATTCGTCGTTTGGGTGCTACAACGACGGAAGGTTATGCACGCTTCATCTGGGGAAACAGCGAGGAGTTCTTGCGACGGGAATGCTCATATTCCTCCGTTGACCTTGCAACGACTTTAAGTGGCTCCATCTGTCTAATCCAGCTCAATTTGCGCACCCGACAGTTCAATCCCATACTATCAAAATCTGCCCCTCTCGCCTGGTCGACCATCTGCTACGAGTACGTTGAGCGACTTTTCAGGGCATCACCCACCATGGAAGTACCTCCGGGCGACAAAGAGGTTACGAACCTCGCTGAAGATTTCCACCTTGACGATGGTGATGACGAACCTCTCGTCTCGGATGCAGATTCCGATGAGATGGAGCTCCGTGGGGATATTGCCAAATATGAGCAGACAGTTCGGGAGTTTCTGTCATCTCACCGGGGAGTGGGTGGTAGCGGCGGCGAAGATGGCGTCGACGACGACAATGACGAAGAGTTCAACAGACCTTTACCACCCACAAAATCCAAAGGTCCTCTACGAAGCGGCATTCGAGGTCCTCGAAAAGCTGCTGAACCACGAGGCGACATCAAGTTCCGACTCGCCAGGGTAAATCAGGCATTCATGAACGGTGACTACGTTCGCGCACGAAATCTGGTGTTTGAGATCATCAGGATCAACGCGGAAACACATCAAGCGTGGACTGTCTTGGCTTCGATCTTTCGTGAGGAGGGTCTGAAGGATCAAGCCCTGATGGCTATGGTAATAGCAGCTCATATGCGGCCAAAGGATGCTGCGGGATGGATGAGCTGTGCATCATTTGCCATGAGTCTAGCCGAGGATGGCCAGGATGAGGCTCTGAGAACCGCACTCATGTGCTACTCGTCTGCCGTTAAAGCCCAGCCGGCAAATCTCGACGCGAGACTGGGCAGAGCCGAGGCAAGTCACCGTCAGGGCTTCTTGTCCCAGGCCATCAGCGAGTTTTCATACGTCCTCGAGCGTCGACATCTGGACGTTGACATCGTGAGAAGATTAGCCGAGGCTTGTGCCGACTCGGGTGCTGCTGAGGACATCCGAAAGGCTGTGGCTGCCTACCAGACTTACTTCGCTCACGCTCGCACGACGGACCTTGGCGGGGAAATGGGGCTATTCTGGCATGATGTTGGTATTTTCGTGGAGCTCTATGCCTTGGCAGGAGACTACACCAACGCCATATCACAGCTCAAGTCGCTATGTCGTTTGCTCCTAGGTCGAAAAGACGACGGCATATGGGACCACTGTGCCGATGATAGAGAATGGGATCGCGAGCACACCCGCCGGCTTGAACTTCCATCGTTCGAGCCCTCTTCCTATGGACTCTACTCCTATGGCATGGGACTGCCTTTGGGATTCAGGGCCCGACTAGCTTTGTATCGGCTCAAGATTCGGGATTACGAGGAATGTAATGTAAGCTGTCCGTTGCTGTCGCCGGCTTTTGGCGTGTCGCTCCGAAGACTGACACGCTGCTAGTTGCATTTGCAATGGTTGGACCCGACAGAATCAGCGACCGCGACTGCCGTCAAGGATTTTACCTACCTGATCCGAGATATCGCTGACGAACTCTTCATTTTACAGCGCTACTCGGAAGCGCTGGATTATTATGAACTCCTCAGGCACTCTGTCTACGGCCAAGATGCGACTCTGATGCTTCAACTCGGCCGTTGCTACCTGTCCAAGTCTAACCATATGGCGGCAGAGGACTGCTTTCTTGTGGCGATCAAGGTAGATGAGAGCAACATTGATGCACGAGTCGAGCTTGCAGGGATCTACGAAAAGAATAGAGAGGAGGAGGAAGCCTTTATTCTAGCTAACGAGGTCATGGTCCTTCAAGGGGTCAACAACGACTGCGAGGAGTTTGATGGTACGTACGGCGGTGACGGTGTCCACAGGAATGGGACCGTATCGCAAAACCGCGCCCTCGCCTCGACAAAAGACGCGAAATCTCGACGCAAGCGGGAGCCCAGACAAAAGCCAGCTAATGGAGGGGTTGTCCGACCGAGATATCGCCCCAAGAGACTAGTTGCTCCAGATCAGCGTCTTCAGGAAGAGCGCGCTCGGGCTGATGAGCTTGCGCGGCGCTATGAGGTTGTCCGCAGTTTAAAGAGAGACATACAAGCCGGCGAAAACTCTCTTATACCGGCGTGGATGTCGGCTGCTGGTGAGCTTGTTGGCGAATTCAGGTCTTTCCGAAAGTTTTATCCCTGGGACAAGTACCTCAAGTTTCTCGGCGCAGCCAATGATGTCGTCTTTAGTGCGTCTTCAAGGACGCAGCCGGGGCTTTCAGAGCTGGTCGAGAGGCTCTCCAAGAGTAAGATGGAACTGCCACTTGCTGCGGTTTTTTCTCTTTTTCCTTTCCCTTTTTTTCTTCCTTTATAGCCATCGGGCTCTTCCTAGGGCGCACGCTGATAGGAACCACATCTAGATGTTGTCCCGTCCCTCTCAGATGAGAAGAGGATGAGCATTGCCTATGAAGATGACGGCTATCGTGGTATACCTTTTGGGGAATGGCTTGGGCTGTTCCTGGACTACGCCATCAGTCTTGCACTGGCAGGCCGCGGAGAGGAAGCATACCAGGTCTGCGAGGCAGCACGGGATTCGATTGTCTTTGTCAACTCAAAGGATCACATGTTCTTGATCCATGTAGCCTGGGCTGGTAAGTTTTGCTCTAGCCACCAGTGGCTCTATCAAGTGATGCTACCGAGTTACTGACACGTGGACAGCATGCGCCATTTATCTGGCCGACGAGGAGATGTGCGTGGCTGTTGCGAGGTTCTTCATGAAGGTACGACAGCTGGATTCAGACTCATACCGCATGTTTGCAGCGCTCTGCAGGCTATGCCAGTCCCCGGCGTCTTGGTATAATTCTGGACCTGCCCAAAAGTACATTTTGCGGCAAATAAAGATTATAGATGCATCTCACCTGTCGACTGGTCAATTAGACAGGCAGCAGTACGGGGACGCGACGGGTCAAGCTGAAACCAAGCAGCTGGACGTATGTCTTCTCATGCTCTATGGTCATATTCTTTTCACGTCAACCTCATACACGTTTGCTCTGAGTAAGTTCAAAAGTCAACATGATCTGTTCGCCCGAAAAGGTGAGAACAATACAGGCTAATTTCCTCCTTCTGCTTGATTAGACTATTTCCTCCGTGCCCGTACGCTCGATCCGTCGAACCCCATGATAAGCCTCAGCGTGGGCCTCGGATACATCCATCATGCTCTCAAACGGCAGGCAGACAACCGGCAGTACCTCATCATGCAGGGTTTTGCATGTGTGTTCGAGTTCTGCCACTCAAAGCTTGCATCGGGGACGACAGACGAGAAACGTGAGGTATTATTTGGGGTTGCAAGGACATTCCACATGCTCGGACTTCATCACCTAGCGCTGGAGTGGTATCGAAAAGTGATCAGCCCTGAAGGCTCGCTTCCAGACGCGCAGCAGCTGAGCCCAAGTGGCCAGGACGTGCTATTGAGCGGCGCGTACAATGAGTATGCTTTGTTTATCAGCAGTGGATGTGTTGAGGAACTGGAGCAGTCCACACTCCCACGGCTGGTGCTTTGAAGCATTAGTGTAGTTCAAAGGCCGGTGTAGTAGCAGTTGTGGTAATATACCTATATGCCTGTTAAGTATTTGTCTACCGGCTGGGTAAACCACGCCGTCGACGGGCAGTGGGTTCAGAAACACTGATCCGCTCGGCCACAGTTCAAGCCACACTAGTGGTACGGTGTACCTGCGAACACATGTGTAATTAAAAAAAAAACCCACAGAAAAGTGTGAGTGCCCTCCAAACAGGCCAGCGAACAGCAAATTGGAGGATCATACTGGTCAAGTCGCAAAATGAGGTTAAAGATCAAGCCAATACAGCAGCGCACTCAGTAAGTGCTGCTTGCTGGGCTCGTTCTTTTCGGTAGGTTGGGAGTGAAGGTGCAAGTGCCGCGACCGGCCGGCCCTACAGGCTACCTACGGTACCTTACATTGAGCAAGGGTACCCTCCAGGAAGGTGGGGGTGGCAGAATTCTCCAACTGAGTTTTTTGCGCTAACCCATGAGGGTTCCCATTTTTCCATCACCCCGCCCCAGAGGCACTACTCAGTTGGAGGGGTTGTTTTTCGATAAGAAAATCCTCTGCGCCGTGCTTCGCATGCCTCAGCTCGGCGTCCTTCAAAGCCTTTTGGGTTTCCTCTCTTTTTCGCCCATCATCGGTGCTACATACCAATCTCAAGCCACCTCTGACTGCCTTCAGTCGACTTCGACCCGAGTCAGGCTATATTGCGAACGCCTGTCAACCTCGCAACCCAGTCCGGCCTGTCTGCCACCATGTCTTCGTCCACCAACCTTCGCATTTTGCTCATCGGCAACGGCGGTCGTGAGCATGCGCTCGCCTGGAAGCTGAGCCAGTCGCCTTTGGTCGAATCCATCTATGTGGCTCCTGGCAATGGCGGCACCGCCACTTGCCCCAAGGTGACCAACATCACCGACATCGCCGCAGATAACTATCCTGCTCTCGTCAAATTCGCCCAGTCAAAGGCCGTGAACCTCGTCGTGCCTGGCCCGGAGGCACCCTTGGTCGATGGCGTAGAAGGCTACTTCCGCGCCGCCTCGATTCCGTGTTTCGGCCCCTCCAAGGAGGCTTCTCAGATGGAGGGCAGCAAGACGTTCTCCAAGGATTTCATGAAGAGACACAACATTCCCACCGCCGCTTACGAGAACTTCTCCGACTACCACCAGGCAATCGCTTATCTTGACTGTATAACTCATGACGTGGTGATCAAGGCAACTGGTTTAGCTGCTGGCAAGGGTGTCATTATCCCCACCACAAAGCAAGAGGCGAAGGACGCACTCAAGCAGATTATGGTGGACAAGGCTTTTGGCACTGCTGGGGACGAGGTTGTCATCGAGGAGTTTCTGACCGGCGATGAGCTCAGTATCCTGACCTTCAGCGACGGCACCCACACCTTGTCCCTCCCCCCCGCCCAAGACCACAAGAGAATCGGAGACGGGGACCAGGGCCCAAACACCGGCGGCATGGGTTGTTATGCCCCAACCACCATTGCTACCAAGGAGCTGATCCGTCAGATCGAACTTGACGTCATTCAGCCTACAATCGATGGCATGCGCAAGGAAGGATACCCTTTCCGGGGTGTTTTGTTCACTGGACTCATGATCACGAGCATGGGACCGAAGGTCCTCGAGTACAACGTCAGATTTGGCGATCCCGAGACACAGACCGTCCTACCACTGTTGTCATCCGACACGGATCTTGCCGAGATCATGCTTGCATGCACTGCCCACGAGGCCCGCCTCGACTGCGTCGACGTCAAAATCGAAAGCAAGTACAGCGCCACCGTTGTTGTAGCCGCCGGTGGCTATCCTGGATCATACGCCAAGGGAACGCCTATGGCAGTGAACACTTCCAACTCGCCAGACATCACCGTTTTTCATGCTGGGACAACTGTTTCACCCGAGGGCCAACTGCAAACTTCAGGCGGCCGCGTCATCGCCGTCAATGCAACGGCGGAGTCTCTCGAGGCCGCTGTCAAGAAAGCATACGAGCAAGGAGTGACGCTTATCAACTTCGATGGGATGTACTACCGCAAAGACATCGCCCATCGTGCGTTCCGGTCGCAGCGGCAAAAGGAGGCGCTGACGTATGCCGGCGCTGGTGTCAGCGTTGATGCTGGCAACGAATTTGTCGAGCGTATCAAGAAGGCAGTTCGGGCTACGAAGCAACCAGGCGCTGATGCCGAAATTGGAGGGTTTGGCGGTGAACTGGACCTGGCTAAGTGCGGTCTTCAACTTGAAGACCGCCAGCTACCCGTCGTTGTTGGCGCCATCGACGGCGTTGGCACGAAGCTCATGATTGCACAGCAGATGCGAAAGCACGATACCGTAGGTATTGATCTCGTCGCCATGAACGTCAACGACCTGGTGGTTCAGGGCGCACGTCCTCTGATGTTCTTGGACTACTATGGTTGCAGCAAACTCGAGCTGAGCACCGCGGCATCATTCGTTGAAGGTGTGGCGGCCGGCTGTATCGAAGCCGGATGTACGCTCGTCGGCGGTGAAACCGCCGAGATGCCTGGCATGTATCAAGAAGATGACTACGATGCTGCGGGGTGCGCATTCGGTGTCATGATCAGCACCCAGAGACTTCCACGCAAGGATCTCATGGTTCCTGGCGACGTGCTGCTTGGGTTGGCGTCGAGCGGTGTTCATTCGAATGGCTTCTCTCTTGTTCGCCGCATCCTGGATCGTGAGGGACTCGGCTACACAGACCCAGCACCGTGGGATGCTGGCAAAACGGTCGGTGAAAGTCTCTTGACGCCGACAAAGATTTACGTGAGGAGTTTGCGAGGCGTCATCGAGGGCAAGCTCGTCAAGGGCCTCGCGCACATTACAGGTGGCGGCCTTATCGACAACGTCCCTCGCATGTTGCCCGATGATCTCGCGGCCGAGATCGATCTGAAAAGTTGGGAAATGCCTGCGGTTTTCAGATGGTTGAAATCAGGCGGGAATGTCGAGCCCTACCAGATGGTCCGTACATTCAACACAGGGATTGGCATGGTGGTGGCAGTGGACATCTCACGACAGGAAGAGGTTGTACAAGCTTTGGAGGCCGCTGGAGAAAAGGTGATTCGCATGGGCAGGCTTGTTCAGCGATCAGCGGATGAAGCACAATGTAAAGTACTTAACTTAGATACATGGATTTAATAAGTACTTCTTATTCTGATAAATCTTCTATACTAAGTAGAATTAATTGTTTTTAGTATCTCTAAGCGTCTACTAAATAAAAGAATTACTAGTTAATTTTTACTATTACTATAAACTTTTTATACTTATAATTTATAAATTATTTATTTTCTAATTATACTACTGAATAAAAATAACAAACTTAGGAAATTTTATTAACTATAGTTAATAGACTTTATTTTAAATATAAAGTATTAATATTTT
>WIGN01000202.1:0-75603 GCA_014235955.1 Colletotrichum sojae | reverse complement strand
TATCCCTGTTGTGAGGGGAAAAAGTGGGTAAAGAAAAGGGGGGAATGTACTGTAGCCATCTCGCAGTCGATGGGATACATGCAAAATACACCTTTTTATACTTTTTTCCATACGGACCACTACTTTTGGAGCCTTTTCTGCCATCACAGCTTTGAGCGACAAAGACATGGATACGGACATCCAACCCTGCTGACTCGGGAGGTATAAAAGGCAAGGTGATAGTTTTGCAAGCTGTGTGCTGGGACGGAAGACTTTCCAAGGCAGGAGAAGGGCAGTAGATGATGTTGTACCACTCGAAGGAATGCCAGCACGTTCGTCTACACAATCAACTCCTGGAAATCCAGAGCACTCAAATATTGCAGAAGTCAGGATGCGCCTGTTCAATTGGTTGAAAGGAGACTATTTACTATGATTAAGAATGCCGCGGTGCTTTTCCACCACTACTTATCCACCATGATATACAAAAATGCAAAAGGTACGTATGCTGCAGAAGCCGTGTGAGTGTGCCTGCGCTACGGCAAGCGTGGCGCATGCGCGTCTAAGTCAAATGGTATAGGCCGTTTCCGTTGCTGGTTGATTACCGTTAATACCCACCTGTCATCATCTTAAATCAAATGTCTTGACTCCATTTCCCCTGTATAATGCGAGGTGTAATCCACAAAAACCGCCGCTCGTCCTTCTCTCCCTCCGTACGTACAAAAGCCTGGTATCGGTAAGATCCGTTACCAGTTGCAAAACATGAAGTAGTGGTTGATGAACAGGTTGTAGACGTTGATTATGATTAGTGGCAACGGGTGGTACCAGGGGAATCCGGTCAGCAGGCGCCACGTGACGACGCCGACCATGGCGCCGGTAACGAGGATGGTCCAGAAAATACAGAGAAGGCGCATGTTGCGGTACTTGTTGCTCTTGTGGGCCTTGGCGTCGCCAGAGGCGGCCCAGAGGAGTTCAATGTTGAAGAGGCGGTCCTTGATGGCGGTGAGGTAGGCGTAGCTCTGAATCGTCACCACATGCTGGACGTTGAAACCGTACTTGGCCTTGGCCCACACGCGCATGAGGATGACACCGTAGAGAATGGACGGAATGGCGAAGGCCAGGTTCCAGAACTTGAACCACTCGGGACGAATGGCGAGCAGGAGCGTACCGGCAATGGGCGCGAGGAAAATGTTCAAGGAGACAGCAGAGTAGTAAAGAAAGCCTGGCTGGGTTAGCGATTGATCAGGTCTTTGCAAATGGGCGGATTTACCAGAGAGATAGCAGATCTTTTGCATCAAGGTGAGGCTGGAAACCCAGAAGTGGCCGTTGGTGAGAAGAGTCGTGGAACCACGGGCCCAGCGCATCTGCTGGGAGAAGAAGGCACGCGGGGAGTTGGGGCAGACACCGGTGGCGAGGCAGAGAGGAATGTACTTGACCTTCCAGCCGCGATCGACGGCGCCGAAACTGGGAGCTGTTAGCTTGGTTCCGACAACATCGGAGTTGGGAAGGGATTGGGCGAATGCACTCACCCAGTGTGAACGTCCTCGGAGAAACCAATCTCTGCGGTGCCGCCGACCTCTACCAGTGCTTCGCGGCGGTAGAGGGCGTTGCTTCCGACGCAGATCGAGGCTCCCCAGCGGTTGCGGTTGACCTGGACAACGCGGTAGAACAGCTCCTGTGTCGCACCGGCACCCTGCTCCACCCAGGTCTGGTCGTCGGTGACACGGAAGTACTGGGGACTCTGCACAAGGGCCGTTTTCTCATCTCCCAGGTGCTCGACGATCAATTCCTTGACAAAGTCGGGGCGAGGGCAAAAGTCGGCGTCGAAGATGGCGAAGTAGTCTCCGTTCGTTCGGGCAAAGGTCCATCGCAGGTTACCGGCCTTCCGGAGGCGAGGGCGGTCGTCGCGGACGGAGTAGTTGAATCCATAACTCTCGGCAAGCTCGCGAACGAGATCCGAGGCGCTGTCGTCCATGACATGGACTTGGAGCTTGGAGGCCGGCCAGTCGATCTTGACAATGTGCTTGTAAGTGTTTTCCAGGATCTCGAGCGGCTCGGAGCAGCAGGGAAGGAAGATGTCGACGGTCGGGGCGTTCTCTTCGGTGATTGGGAAGCGCTCGACAAGCTCCAGGTGGCCCTTGTAGTCCCAGTCCCTGCCAATGATACCGACGGCGTACGAGATCAGGAGGTAGAGGCACATGGCGCCGGCGAAGACACCGTACCAGTAGAAGGCCGGCGCAGAGAGCGCAAACAGCCACATACCGGCACCGAGGGAGAGGAAAGAGAATACACCGAAGACGTAGAGAAGAATGCGGTTCGTGTGAACATAGGTGAGCTTCTCGGTGTCGTTCGGGCAAGTAGGCAGCACCAGTGGTGGCTCCTCCCTGGGGCTGTAGGTTGCGCGAAAGCGGCTGTACAACCGCTTGGGGAACGATTCGCCAGTTGAGGGCGGGAGGGCGGTTGTGTGCTTCTCCTTCGCCTTCTCGGGGTCGGACACGACGGGAGGCGCATGGCCAGTCTCGACGTCGGTGTCGGACGAGTTTTGAGGGCCCTTCTCGTTGTAAACTTCTCTGGCGAGAGGCGAGGGCTCCTTTGGTGCTGTCAGTAATTGGTCTCGGATCCACGCAGCCTCGAGGCGGGGCACGAAGGCGCACAAAACTTACAATCTCGGGTCTGCTGAGACGGTGGTTGGAGGTTGCCCAGCTCGATCTCTGTCCAGTCCTGTCTGGGCTGTCCGAGGGAGACGGACCGTGGATGGCATTCTAGATAGAGTCAGCCTCCGATTCCCATCCCATGTCCAGAGCGTCGCACCAACGTACCACAGTAAAGGTCGAGTCGCTGGCCAGAGACTGAACGGCACTGCTGTCATTGTCGGTGTCGAAGGGGTTAGAGCCGAATGGATTAGTCGGGGGGGTCAACGAGTCGGGAGTCTCTCCCCGGGGCGTGAAGGGACGCGACATGATGGTATTAATGGTGGCGACCCCAGTATCCAACAAAGATGAATCCTCAAATGGCGGTGGTCGAGGAGAAAGCGAGAGACGATCTCTGTCGGTCGGGACGAACGTGTCGGAAAACAGGCAAGCCGGAGTCGCCTCAGATCTTTGAAAGGCTTCTCGTGATGTTGACCTTTTGGCAGGCGAAGGGCCGAGCGTCCGTAGAACGAGGGTGGGGAGGGCGAGCCGAGACAGAAGAAAAATGGAAAACCAAAAACAGCAAAACGTCGTCAAGCGAGTGACTGGGACGTGATGATGGAAAAGTGGTGACCGGTCTCGGGGCTCAGTTCGGTCCAAGTCCAAGGTAGAGCGAGAGTGAGACGGTGACCAGCCTCTGCGTGTAGCGAGTGGACGGAGGCAGGAAACAGATCACGCTCGAAACAAGCCACCCGGTAGATTAGGGTACTTGGGGGTACGAGTGGGAGGAGGCGTAGATGGAGGAGGGAGAGGGGAGGGCGGAGGGGGGTGAGGTGGAGGGAGAGGAAAGACAAAAACGAGTGTGTCGATGGTGATGGAGAGGAAGGAGCAAGGCAAGGTGAAGTGAGGTGAGATGAGATAGTGAATGCCACTATGGGGAGTCAAAGTTGGCAGGAGCCCAGCAGAAGGAAGGCACACACCCACCCACCCACACAGGCACAGGCACATCAGCACCTACCTCAATAGACAGATCGAACAATAGCAGGAGATCCAGAGACATGGGAGGCAAAGCAAGCAGGCGCGACTGGTCAGCCTCCTTCCGTTTGGTCTGACAGGGATCGATACGGTCACGGATTACGGATACGGGGGGGCAATATGGATGGGTTTGCTGGGCAAGCGGCCTTCTCCGGCGACTTTGCGCTCTCTACTGGCTGGATACATGAACTTTCACAAATCCATAGCCCTTGCCATGGAATTCAGTCCAC
This sequence comes from Colletotrichum sojae, assembly GCA_014235955.1. Taxonomy (NCBI): domain Eukaryota; kingdom Fungi; phylum Ascomycota; class Sordariomycetes; order Glomerellales; family Glomerellaceae; genus Colletotrichum; species Colletotrichum sojae. The sequence goes on along the minus strand of WIGN01000202.1, from coordinate 71,732 downwards.
CTGTGTTGGGCTGCGGACCACGGCCAAGTGAACTATTACCTTCAGTGGCCGACTGGATCTTTGAGCTTGTGGTAGAGTGTCCCTTGATTGGATGGCAGCCAGTTGGCCTGCCGTGTTAGTCCCTGTACGCCGCGGTTGTGGCCCGACATATTGCATCGTGACATCAGTGCCAAGGAGCAGGCAGATTGCCAGTTGCCGTCTGCATATACGCATTTTAGGTGAACCACGTTGACAGCGATGGAGCAACCCCACGAACTCCACAGACACGGCGGACGCAGGCGTTCGAGGTCTAGCGGGCACAGCAGGGCAGGGGTGAAAGAGGACGTCCAGCGAGACGGCAAATGGAGGAGAAAACGGAGGCGTGTATCATGGCTACCACTGCGGGCGAACAGGCGAGCGAAACGGTAAGATGTGATATTGGTACAGTGTACGAAAGAAACAAACCAACGTGACGCTGGTGCCTCAAGTGGACCCGTCACATTGGACCGCCGCGCATATACGGAAAGAGCCTCCTACTTTTTGGTGGAGTATCCGTACACTGCTGTGAATGGGTGGCATGTGAGAAGGAAGGAGGCAGCGGGAAGCAACGGGGAGGTAAGGGAGGCAGGTGTAGGCAGGTGGGGTCCAATGAAGGACTCCCGCCGAGCACCTCGGAAAAGAGGAGGGAGAAAAATAGAAGTGAAAAATCAAGCCACCGTCATCATTTCTACCAGGGTTGGAGTGAGTTGACGGGAATTATCGACTTCCCGGGCCGCCATTTCCAGTGAGTGAGTGTCCATGTTGGTTTCTTCGGAGTTTTGCAGTGCCTTGCTTTCCCTTGCCATCCATATGCGCGGAAGCGAAAAGAGAATGGCGAGAAATAAGAGCCGCCAAGTGGGCGCTAGGCGGTGGAAGACCACTCACCGTTACATGGGGCCATGCCCCCCCAATACTATCTACACTGTACAAGGGGCCGTTTACTAGTCTTGCGCTAGCCCAGGCCGTGGAAGGAAAGACGACAGGCGACAGCAGGCAGGTAGGCAAGCGCGAGTGCTGGTGTAGTCCATGGCAGGTGCAGATGCAGCCACCAGGCGACTGATCTGGTTCTTCCCCGATCACAGCAAGGAACCCCCACTGCGTTTTTTTCCTCTCCTTCCTTGCTCCCACAAGGCAGAGTATCTGCCCGTATTCCATTGTATATGCCCGGATTACTAGTGCAGTACTTCGTACCTTCCTGCTTACACTACGTGACTACCTCCCTAGGCACCTGCCTAGGTGCATAGTTAGGCCCGGTATGTTCTTGCCTTTGCAGGCGTTAGGTACTTCTGTAGGTACGTACCACTTACACTAAGAGACGGCAGCAGGGGTCGGGGTGGGTCTAATCGCCGCAACGGCCAATCCCCGATGACCTTATCTTGCCTGTCATTTGCCAATTGCGGCAGGGGCAGGGGCCATGATAGCGCCTGATATCCCTCGATCTCTTGCTGTCTGCTCGGAAACTTGACCAACAGACAACATCGATGGGCACGACAAGAAACAAGACAAGGAGGCTGGTCTTCTCGAATGGTGTCGGCTCCCGTCATCTTGAAAGAGCCGTGTCTCAAGTTGATTCCCACGGGCACATTCGAGACGGCAGCAAACAGAGCTTGCTCTCAAGCAGGAATCCGGTTTCGCATCGCCAAACATCACCAACACGCCACCACCACGACGCATGCAAGACAACGTCAATGACGCATGCTCTAGCTGAGGCATTCTAAACGGCCGCCAGCCGGCCCGAACAAAGGCACCACGACGCTGGAATGCACCCGACACGTTGTCCTCCAGATCGAAAACCGTTTCCATTCTACCGTCCCTCTGTGTATGTAGGTGGGGATCTGCTGGAATGTTTGTGAGCCGCCCTGAAAGGGGTACCTAATGAGCGTATCTATTAGATGCCGGATACGCTATTTCAACATGTCGCTTGTCGTTCTCCTTGCTTTTTCTTCCTTTCTTCTCCGCCCTGTTTCGTTTGATGCGTTGCTACTGCCGTCCCGCCTCCGCTGAGTATCGCTGACGAATCTGTCTCTCCAGTACGCTCGGCACATCCGCGATGACGCTTTCACAGTTGCTCGTGTCCCACGAGGGCGTCTGAAATAGAGAATCCCCCATCAAACTCGCCGTCTGATGCTCGGGTTTGCGTCGAACAGGGCCCCCGGCATAGCCGGACTTTTCCTCCCGAACTCCCCCATGGCCGCCGCGGGCGCCTGGGCTGATGACCGCAGAAGTCAAACCAACCATCTCGCCATGGCGGCCTTTGACGCTGCGTCGCATGCCCCAATCACCATCTTCGAGGGTCGGCCACCCCTGCCCTCCTCCGCAACCCCGGCCGAACCCAGCTAGAGGGAAGAAAGGTTTAGCTCCACCGTCCACGCGCGCAAAAATTAACGACATCCACTCGTGTCGGCGATCCGGTTTTTCTGTGCCGAGACAATCGCCGCAGTGAACGACGACGGGGCCACTCCCTGCCTCGTGTTCGACCTCCCGCTTCCAATTCTTACTTTGACGCCAAGATCGTAACGGCCTTCACGCCTGACGGCACGCCGTATGCTTGACGATGGCACAGCCTTTAATCAAGCAGAATCACATCTCGAAGGATCGCGTGCCTGGGACCGCATTTACTGGACTCGAAAGAACCGACATAAAAGTGGTTCCGCCATGATAAACGAAGCAAGCCCAAGGCGGGCGGACCCAAGGAGTTGCCCTCCGAAAGAATACTCGAAAAAAGCACGCAACATGTTGAAATGACCTTCTCATCTCGGTTCTGTTCCTGGCATACGCGGCAGCACGCCAGCGGCACAACAATCTTTTGTCCCGTCCATCGAGTCCGTTTCAACTCTCCGCAAGGGCTCCTCTTCTTCGACCGTTTCCTTGGCCTTCTCGGTTTGGCGGCACGCGCGCCAAGGCGCCAATTCCACAGACAGGCCGCCAGATAAGCACCTTGTGTTCTGACGCTTTCTTCCCTGGTCCCTCTGCCTCTTTAGCCCCTGATTGCGTCTCTGACGGGTTGTGGGCGTGGGAATAAGTACGCGCAGAGCCCGTCAGCAGGGTTTCTCTCCGAGCGGGACGGATATCAAAGTGGAGGGAGAGACACCAAGCCCAAGCTCCTTCTAGACTCCTGTCCGACGCGCGAATCTCGATGACAAACATGCCATGGAAGGTTCCCTCTGGGTGGCCTCCCTGAGATTGGAGTCGCTCCTCGAGAGGGCCTTGTGTCCCCCAATCCCGCTCCGCTCCCCTCCACCCGCGGATGCCAACCACTCCGCCAAGACCCCGTGTCCATCCCGGGAACCTGTTCCTTCACAGAGGTGTGGGAGCACCGCAGTGCAGGAGCACGCCACCACCTTTTTTCGTTTTTTATCAGAGATTGCGAGGCAACCACCAAGTGCGTTGCCAAGTAGTGTTCCTCAGGCCAGTTGGACGCGGCGGCCGCAACACGGGAATGAGGACAATTCGATGATTGCTGCTCTGCTGCCAAGACCCCTTATGCAGCCGGCGGCATCCGAGAACCATGTGTGTGTGTGGTCAGATTATGCCCGTCGAGAGGCCTGCACAAGTCGTGACGGCGATGGCCTCTGGTGCTACTGATGCCCGGATCGGACAGCCAGCCACCTCTCTTTCCCCAGAGTGGCTGCTAGACATCTAGTCGTGCTGGGCGCGTGGCTGGGAGAGGGGTTTTGGAACGCGTGTACAGTAAGACAGAGATCTACGGCACCTGGCTGAGACTGCCTCACTTGTTGACGACGTCTTATGCTTTAACTCGTGATGGGAGGCCGGTCGTAGCGACAAGGCTGGCTGGCAGGATGCCAGCGCAGGCGATCCCCCCGATCTTGCAGCGGAGAGGGTGTAAACCCCTCCGTCTGCCTATGTGGTCCTCCAGGCACGCCGTTTATTACTGTCGGCGTGCGTTTGCGGGATACTGGATTCGGGTTGGTTCTTCATGCAGCTTACGTTGGCATGTGATGGATCGTTCATGGGCATGGGAAGGCCCAGCATCGTGAGCTTGTTTTCGATGGTTGAAGTTATCGAAGGTTGAGGGTGAAATGTAAACAGTGATGAGATGCAAAGATTGTGATGTGGATGGTATTATCGGCCGTGAATAGTCAACGCCGTCTATGTACTAACGGAATGCAAAACCGTGATAGCCTTTTTGTTTTCAACACTCAAGAGATATTACAACAGCCGCCTTTAAAGCGTACACCTTCTCGCCTTCGTCATCATCATCACCAGCCCGTCTTAAAACAGACCGGCAAACGAAGCCAGCATGAGCGCGGCAGGTGCGATGACAGCAAGCGCCGAGACGCCGACGATGCCCGCGGCGTCCTCCTCGCCGTCACCGGAGCCGCTGCCGCTGCCGCTGCCCTCACCGCCGTCTCCGTTGTCGAGCTCCATGGCAAAGTTGGCGGCGGAGAAGGTGATGTTGTCCGGGGAGTGCCAGGCCTCGGAGCCGAACTCGACGAGGCCGAGCCACGACTCCTTGTCGATCTCGCCCGACTCGAGGACGTACTTGAAGAGCGGGGCGACGTCAGCGTCGAACTCGTTCACGTCGGAGCCGTCGCGGGTGACCCAGGTGAAGACCTTTTGATCGCGTTGGTTGGTATCGTACCAGAGGGAGCTGTTGGGGGTGGAGACTTGTTAGTCGTGCATTTTTGAATACGAGGGAGGGATCTTTGGGCTGGGGTCCGCTCATCTTGTGCGTGTAGGTACATAAAGCCGAGGCGGGATGTCTCTCGAGAAGAAAGATAGAGACACGGGGAGAGAATCGGGCACTTACAACTCAGTGCCGCCCACAGTCATGTTCGTCAGGATGGAGTCGCCCATCAGCGGGTAGGGGTTCCCGACCTTGCCGAGCCAGATCATGATCTCGGCCTCGGCGTCGACGGGGTTGTAGGTGCGGCTCTTGTTCTTGTCGACGAAGAAGTCCCAGGCGGCGTTGGCGACGACGCCGCGGAGGTCGTCCTTGCTCTCCTCCCAGGTGCTGGCGCTGAAGTCGCGGGGCGCGCTGTCGGCGGAGCTCGGGGTGCCCTTGGTCATGGTCCATTTGGTGGCGAGGCGGAGCGTCTTGATGGCGTCGACGCGCGTGGGGAGCTTGGTCGAGTTGAAGCGCACGTGGGGGAAGGAGTGCACATTCTCGGGGTTCTCCTCCCAGCTCCAGGAGGCGTCGAAGGCGGGGACGGACTGGTCGACCTGCGGTGGACGGTTAGCGGGCTGAAGCGCAGGAAGATAGAGAACCGGGTTAGGTGCGGCGAGGTATGGTTGCGATTTGAGGGCATTCGCGATGTGAAAGGGATGGGTATGCAGGTACGGAGGGGGCGGGGTGTGACCACACGCGGGGCAGGGGAGGAAGATCTGATAGTGACAGGCTAGAACGAGAGAGACATGCGACTATGCGTCACGTCGCATCACTTACCGATACGCACTGGAAGCCATCGCCGACGGGGGCCCAGGCATTCGACTGGACTGCGATGTATCTGGTCAGCTCTCGAAGTCCAGTTAACAGAGATGGACGTCATGCGCGTGTAAGGCAGCACGTGATCACTTCCAGCGAGCACCGGGAGACATTGACTCACAGATGAAGCTCTTATCGTCGCTCGTGAACTTGTTTTCCCTGCCGCAGACGGTCGCGTCATAGGCCGCGACGGAGCGGAAGGCCGTCAGGCCGGCGGCGGCGAGCAGCGCGTTTCTCATTGCTGGGTCGTGAAGAAGATGAACTTGGAGAACAGAAGTGGGCAACCAAAAGGAAGTATCGACGCGAATTCTAAAGCCGAACTGGTCTGAAGCAAATGGCCAACGGGAGCAAGAAAAAAGACGTCGTCGCAAGATGATTTTCGTGGAAAGCAAACAGCGAGCGCAAGATGTCCCCGGGGGTTGAGTGTTGGAAGTAGTGGAGGTGTGAAGAAGCGACTCCGATGGACGTGGGGGGACCGACCCTCCGATGAGCGAATGTTTAGGGTTCCGAATAGGAAGGGGGAATGGGGAATGAACGGGTGGAGGAGGGAGCCAAAAAAAAAGTCTAGACCACTCAAAGCCAGGTTCGTGAGGATTTTGTTGAAGGGTTGGATGGAAATTGGAATCGATAAATGCAGGCTGGGCTGACTGAGGGAAGGCAAGCAAGGCAGGCGGGTTGATTGGGCTTATCAAGCGTCACTGTCACTGTCACTGGAGAGCAGCAGCAATGGCGTCCCTGGGGGTAGGTTTTTAGTGAGCTGTCCGTACCGTACCTTGGTCTTAGTGACGAAGGAAGGTACTTCTGTTTGTTATGTGAAAGATGACCGACGCCAAAGTACCCTTGGCGGGAAACACGACGACGGCGCCATGCCTTCCGGATCGGGAAGACATCACCCAAGACCACAAACCAGTCTTGGGAAGGCGCTGGGCGGGAAGGCGGGCTGCGGCTTCAACGGCGGCTCCTTCTGTTTAGTTCGTCCTTAACTAGGTAGCTACCTAGGTAGGTACTTCACTAGCTCTTCAATCGCGACTGCCGACCATTGGAATGAGCAAGTGCCCAGGTACCTATCAAAAGCAAAAAACAACATTCATCTTGATACAGTACGAGACAAGTGACCGGTGAATCTGCTGCGTTGGCGCTCAGCGTTGGCACCAAACAAATCCCAATGACGCCCGTCGCCCAGCCTCGGCTCGTTTCCTTGGGAGACCCAAAAACTCACTCGGACACTCGGACAAAGAGCGTGTAATACCATCCGTTGGCCACGGTCCCCGGAGGCCAACCAGGCCAGGCCGCCATGCAAATCTCGTGCGCCGGGAGTTGCTTATAAGTACGTATTTCGATGGAAAACGGCAAGTGGGCTTGCTGTCGTTCAAAAGAGACACCAGGAGCCCTTGGGCCGGGGAGTTAACGATGGCTTCCCAGTTTCCCCTGTTGTGCTCCATGGGTGGATAGATGCAAAGCCAACAAGGCCATACGCCCCCAGTCTATGGAACTGGAAAATCAGACAGAGAGGCACAGCTGGCTAGCCAACAGACAGATCATAAGGAACAAGAAACAAAAAGCAACAAGCCGAAGCAACATCGTGATATGCCATCCATCTCATCTCCAGAGCCGCACAATTAAACTCACGCCTTGACCTTGACCTTGACAGCGCCCTCAACGGCCCTGTAGGGCCGGCAAGGCCTAGACTCTCCCACCGGCTAAGCTACCGGATGACTAAGCTCGAATGGCTGCTCACTGCACTCACTGTAGGGCGAGTCATTCACCGCCGCAGCGCTCTCAGCTCCCCGGAAAGCGGGCGTCGCACCTCTCGGGCGCCGCTGAGAACCATCCAAAGGACCAAAGCTGGGCTCTCGTAACCCGTAACCGCCCCAAAACAGAATGGAGTGAAAAATGCTACGCGCAACACGGGCGGCGGGAATGAGGGGGATGGGGATGCGAGGGCGACGCCATCCCCAGAATCTCGTATTCTGCCTGCCCTACAAAATCACCCGCATCGCCCGCCCCCTCGTGTTCGCTGCCTTCTTCTGCCTGTTTCTCCTTTGGCCCTCTTGCTCTCGCCAACGCGACCCATCGACGAAAAACCTCCTAAACAACTCGATGATCCGAGTTTTTGTGTGGGATTTCCGGCCTCATCCCACACCATCCACCACCACCGCCAACAATCGAGGCCCTGCAGGGCGGCAGACCCCCTTTTTTTCCTTGCTTGCCCTCGTCCGAAATTTGCTCGCCACACACCACCAAGAAGCTCCAAGCCTTGGGCACTCCAACGACCTACAGCAGGGACGGGACGGATTTCAGCACCCAAGACCCCAAACGTCGCTTCTAATTTGTTGGCGGTGGACAGGAAGGCGGCCACGGGAAAGGGGGGATTTCTGGGCAAGGTGCCGCCGCATCCGACCGACGCAACCCGCCACCGGCTTGTGAAATTGCTTGCCGCCTTTTAGAAGGGAAGGGTTGTCAGTACCGTCCACAGGCAGGATTCTCACCCAGCAGCCAATGTTACTGGAGGGAATTGGCGCGTGCCGAACGGGATTCGAATCGCATCCGTCAGCGGGAGCAAGAGGCGGGTAAAGACTTTACAGTACAGAGGAGCGCTCAACAAGGCATCGGCCTTTAGCTCGCCCGAACCGACCGACCGACCATGGACCAAGACCACCAGCCCTGAACAGGCGAAAATCTGCGTGGATAAACGCCAGCCTCGCCCTTCAGGCCTTCAGGTCTTCGGTCGACCCTCCGACCCCTCCGCTGCTACTCCAGACTGCCACGCCACGCCAGCAATCAACCGAGGCGAGACGAGCGGCCCTCTTCTTCTCGAATCCGACGCCTCTTCTCCCGTCCCACGATCCACTTCGCCGAGCCTGTAATCAACGAGTCGTCGTCAGCAGTAACAGGGGTACAGGCTGGTCCGGGTGGGAACCTGCGTCTCTCCGCTCCTGGTGCCAGCTTGGCGGTCCGCTGCCAAACCACATTTGGGTTTGAGGTCACTACACCGTCGTCGTCAACCGTGTGTCACGACGGCGCTGAACGGTGCGTTACTCCCCCTTGCCTTCCCATCGCACCTCACACGCTCGCCCATGTTTGATGTCCCAGGGACGAGGCACTGCTTGCTTCTGTCCTCTTGGCACCATCTGTCCGTCGTTCGTCTTGTGATCTGTCGCGGTATCGCATCACTCAATGTCTGTTCGCGTCGTCCAACACGGGACCTTCGGCAGGAAGCGAACACGCCAAACTGACAGTTCCAACCAACGAATCTCCCCGCAGGCGGAGAATAACGGTGGCCGGCGCCAAGGCCTGTCCAGAGTCAGTGAAAGTGCTGTAACTGCGGTACCCCGATCCCGCTGTGGCATGCGTACGCACATCTTATCGATCTAACGGGGATCTCCTCGCCAGCAGACGGCCTCGCCTGGATCGAGGTACCAAGGGGAAAAGGACGTAGGATGCTACCCACAGCGTTCTCTGCAATGGGGTTCCCATTGGGCAAGCAGCAAGCACGTCAGTCAGGATGGAGAACAGAGTTTCATCCTTCTGCGACGGACGGCAGTGCGCACTGCGCTGCTGACGTTCCTCTGATGGCTCTTCTGCCACTTGTTCCCCTTGTGTCCCGTGTCCCAGTGTCAAGCGTTTTGTTGCTGCCACCGTCCGATCCAGGCCGACTGACTCTCGCCTCCACTGGTGTCTAGCACTTGAGCCATCCTCGGCACCGAGTAGCTTGTTAGTCTACACGCGATCCTCTCGTGTATCTCTCTCAAGTGGGACAAGACCGAGCCAGCTGCAGCCGCCATGCAGTGTCTGTGGTGTTCGGTAGTGGTGCGCGTGTGCGTGTGCGTGCATGGTCTGGAATGTCTTGTGCCTGAAGATCGCAGCTTCTTTCTTCTCTCTTGCCCTGCGGCGTGCGTGGCGTCGGCAGGGGAAACGCCAAAGTTTGCCATTGCCTAGCGCTATTCCCGTCCATCCGCCCAATCTGTGCGAGACGGCGGCTTGGGCTTAATGAGCCTCATATCAATCTGTTTTCGCCGCCGGGCAAAACGAACTTACGCGGCTGGTTCGCGATGACCATTGGCTGCTTCCCTAGGGTCCCTGCGGATAGGCGGTCCTGCCACTCGTAGGCTAATCCAAGACTTGTCTTTGGCCGCTGGTGATTGGAGACGTCATGTCGTTCAAGGGGAGAGATCGGCTCTGAGCAACCACCAAAATCGTCTCACTGTCGGCGGTACTTTGAGTAGCTTTGGGGGCCAAGATGTCGCCGTGATTGCAGCCGTAATGAGGTCCCCTCCATCAACCCCGTCCTCATCTCCTGGATTCCGCCACTCCGATGGAGGAGGACGGCGGGAGAGGGAGGAGGGTGGTGGAGGGCTCGGAGAGGTCGTTCGGGAGCCGTCACTTGGGTAAACGGGCAGTCAACGAATCCCATTCGACAATGCGGGCCTACCCTCCTCCTCTTCCGAAGCGGCGTTGAAGCCAGAGCCTGCTGCCAAGAAAGACTCCGTCTGACTGGTCGGCGGAAATAGAGCAGCATCGCAGCAGCAACATCGATGAGGCTGCGGCAGGCTTGGAGGTTCTCGTCGGCGTCGGGATGACCCTTCCGCAGGCCGTATGGGTAAAACACCACGGCAAACGGACGGTGGCGATCTGCGAGAGTGCCAACTCGACGCTAGCCCACTACTTTAATCCGCTCTTCGGCGCTGGAGAAATTGATAGCAGGGGCTTGCAGTTGCAGGTAGCATGGGGGGCATCCGTCGTGCTGCGTGCCTCCGTCCGCGTCTTGCCCCAAACGTTGCTTGTCCAACATGAAGCACCGTATCGTCGCTTTTGACGTCCCGTAAGGCGGGGCGTTCTGTGCATGGCTGGCTACACGGAAAGAATCTGACGACGAGCAGGCCACGAGAGGGCCGAAACTCCGTGCGCGTCCCGCCGTGGTCCGTGATTGAGGGGTGTCGATGACGATAATGATGATGATGCCTGGGCAGTGGAAGCACAAGGTGATATTGTTGGCTTGCTCGGCCTGCGCTCGTAATGCCCTGCGTGGCTCATCAGTGGGGACCTCGAGTAATTGCAAGCCTAGGTAGTTGGAAGGCTGGTAGCCGTGCGGATGCGCAGAAAACGGTCGAACATTATTAGTCGAGTGTCTAAAGCCTGGAGCTTCCATCTGTACAGATGCATGCATCGCAGCCAATTTGGAGGCGGCGGGTAAAAGAGCTGGAGAGAGACGAGACATTGAAGAGACTGATGAGATGACGTCACACAATACCTAGGTACTCCGTACTTGCTCGCGGGTCAGGCTGCCAGGCAGGCGGCTAAGACAGATGGAAGGAGGTCCCTTGCTGCGGGTGTTGCTGCTCCTTCCTGCTGGGCCCGGCATTTTAGCATTGTGGCCCGCAGGGCAGGAGCGACTACCTAGCGAGTGGGAGGTCCTCAGTACCCAGTAGTGTTGTTCTCGCACCTGCCTGTCTCGACCGATCCACCAGGCAGGTACCGCACTCTGTAACGGAAGGTAGGTACGGGGGATGTACGGATACGTACCGCTGTGCATCCCAAGTTCCCACTGTTGCTGCTCTGATTTCCAATCTCTAGCGCTAGCACCTGCCGAAAGATACTTCCGTTACCACTCACCAAGCTGGGTGATACAGAGTATCTGCACTGGATGTTAGGTTCCTACTTGATACCAGGACTGGTGGCACCTTCGCTGGTACCTTCCATCCAATATGACGGGGAAGGAGCTGAATATCGGCTCCATTTTGGCAATTGCTTCTTCTATTTCGTTCCTGCCTGAAGTGAGGGCCAAGTACTCCGTACTTAATTCCAAAACATGGAACCACGTAACAACAGACTTGCCATTAGTCAACGGGTGCAAATTGACAACGCAGCAGCCAATCTGTCGACATTGGCATCGCATGCAGAGCAACGATCCTGCAAGCACACCGCAAAAGCTTGAAGCCATTTCCCAGTGATCGACGCTATTCTCTTCTCAGGGACCGACCGGACCACGCTCCTCCCGAAGCCTCCCCCCCAAGTGTCCAACTCCAAAACCCCCTCGTCTTCGAAACGGAGGACACGCCATCCCTCCCACGCCATCCCATGCCGTCCGTCCACGACGATGCAGCTGTCCGGGGCTTCCCGCCATCATGGTGCCGCCGTCGACGCGGCCAGCCGGAGCATCCCGTTGCATCCGTCGAGCGTAAGATGATGTGGTGCAAGAAAGAGCAGGCCCGAGAGGCGTACACAAAGAAAATGTCTGCAGCAGTATCCGTACCGTACGGATCCCATTTTCCCTGGCCAGCTGCAAGGCGAAAGGAGCGCTTGCCGTACCGAATGCCAAGCTTCAGAGGCGGTGGAAACGTTGCCGAGCGATAAGGCCAAGAAATGGGAGTCTGGAGGCCGCTTCGCTTCCTTCGAGACGGTATACAGTGACCACTGACGGTACCGATTCTACACGACTCCGGGAATTCGTATTACCAGGTCCAAGACCAACTACTAGCGAGATCAAACAGCAGTAAGAGCCTCTTCCTCTGCTCTCCTCTTCAACTGCTAATCGGATATTCTCCCGCGCCGCGGTACGTGAGATATCCTCGGGGGCAGTCGAAAGCCGTAAACCCGGTCCGAGTTCAAGTCCTTCAACCCTCACCAACCTCACCCCCTGACCCTGGCCTAGCGATGGTCTGGTCTCTCAAGTCAAGCAGCGCAGCAAGGAGGCAAAGCAAGGATGGATGGCTTCTGTCTCCATGCTCCATATCCATGGTCCACGGCCCACGGTCCATGCCACGCCGCTCGCCATCCATCCCAATTCCCCCATTCATCCATCCGATCCCAGGCCCTGTCCTGCCCATCTCCATCCCGTCCTATCCCAATCACCTTCTCTCCCATCCCCCCCCTCCCCCTCCCCTCCGTCTTTCCCCCTATCCGGTTCCCACCGTATCTAATTCGGTGGTCCACAGTTTGCAAACCGCCGAGCGGCACCGTCGAGCAGCACGAAAAGACGGGCACCGTTCAACAGGCGTGGATAGGTACTTCCTCCAAGTACCTTGGCTCTGCCTCGCCTTGTCTCCAGATGCATGGAGTGCTGCTGAAGCCAAGACCCTGGGGATAAGGTATATCAAGAAAGAGCCCCTGTGCCCTGTCTGCCAGCGCTCAGAACATAGCAGTCCGTTCCAGCCCGCTTGCTGTATTACACTAGTTCGTTCGATCGTTACGCTCTTGCTCCTTCCTCACCTCCGTTGGAGATTGATGATTTCCCCTCCAGGTTGAATAACCTGCCGCTCGCTCCACGTCCTCTGTTCATCTTCGAGACACTCGCACTTCCAACCACTTCACAGGCAGACCTGCGGTATCAACAATAACATCTCACAACGGGCGCCAATACCCCAGGTGAATCCGGTTTGACCGCTAGCGTATTACTGTACAATACCTCCTTCACCAGCCCGCTCGCTACTCTCTACCCCGTCAACAATCAACGCCAGCGCTCACCCTCCCGGTCAGAAATTCACCTGCACCTGTTTCGTCTTCTAAAGTCGCCTCGATCGCGAGAGCCACTACATAAAGACAGTCACCCTAGAGGGAGAGAGAAAAAGAAACCAAAAATCGAAAGCCAAGCCACGCAAGGGAAATCAGCTTTCGACTTTTCAGAAACAACCGTCTCTCCTTTCCACGCAACTCAGTACCCATCTCGCAGACCCAGACCCATCAGTCCGTGTGGTCCGCAGGTGTCATCAAGCCCCAGCACCGCTCTCCACATTCAAAAAGGCCACTCTCGTCCGCTCTCCGCCTCAAATAGAGAGCCCCAATCACCAGCAGACGTCAATCATCATTCCGCTCGTTTCACTTAGACCGGAACGATTGCCCGCCCGCCCGGCTTTTTACCCATCGACTTCGACTATTTTGCAACTTCAACTTCTTTGTTGTTGCTGAAATTCTTCCCTTCTCCCCGGGAAGTCTGAATCACCACTGCTAGCCAGTACTCGCCGTCTACACCTACCCCGACGCACGTCGCCCGCATCACCAGTCGCTACCTAGTGTCGCTCGGGACATTCCATCCCGTTTGTTCTTGACCCGCCCTTCGTCGCCGGCTCTGTTGGAAAACAGAGCATCACATTCGATGGCTGCCAGCCTAAGACGCGCAGGCCTCGTTACCACAGACTCATCCTCTACCGTCGGCAGCATGGTCTCCCAATCGCCTGCCCTTAGCGCGGGCCACTCTGACGCCGGCTCCGGCAGCGGCACCCCCAACTCTTCTCCCCCGGCCTCTCGCCCTCGCAGCCCCGAGCTGAAGCACCACAACGCCGGCCACGATGCCGACCTGGAGTCTCTCGAGCCCATGACCGTCAAGAATGTCTGCTTCGTTGGTGCCGGTTTTGTTGGTAAGTCTTTGAGGTACCCCGCGTTGACGCAGCCACTTATACAGGCTGCGACGTTGTCGAGCGCTCAGTTGCGAGAGAGATCTCGTATTGTTGTGCGGCGTATTCAGATCGAGCTAACCCTTTCTTGCAGGTGGCCCAACTGCCGCGCTCATTGCCCTGCACAACCCCGACCTCACCGTGAACGTCGTGGACCTCAATGCCGACCGCATCGCTGCGTGGAACTCGCCTCACCTGCCGATTCACGAGGCCGGCCTCCCCAAAATCGTGCGCATTGCCCGCGACGGCACCAACGACGCCACCGCCCTCCTGCCTTCGGTTGGAAAGTCCGTCAAGCTCGCCTCCCGCAAGCCCAACCTCTGCTTCACAACCGACGTCAAGCGCTGCATTGGCGAGGCCGACATCGTTCTCATCTGCGTCAACACGCCCACCAAGACGTACGGTCTCGGCGCCGGCTACACGGCCGACCTCAGCGCCCTGGAAGGAGCCAGCGAGACGGTGGCCAAGTACGCCAAGAATGGCGCCGTCATCGTTGAGAAGAGCACCGTTCCCACGGGAACCGCCCGCATGATCAAGGAGATTGTGAGTTTTTCCCTCCAGGTGAATCCGGTGAAATGGTTGCTTGTCTTGCAAGCAAGTGCCATGCATTGGCCCAGCCGCGCGGCGCAATAATCAGGAACCGCATCCCCCCACAATCCGCCGTTTCGGATCGGGGCCGCGTGGAGGCGTAACAAAAGCATGGATCTGAACAAATTGGCTAACAGCAAGCAGATGGCCCAGTACCAGCCCGAGTCCGAGTTCGAGATTGTCTCCAACCCGGAGTTCCTCGCAGAGGGAACCGCCGTGCGCGACCTCATGAACCCCGACCGTATCCTGATCGGCAGCTCCACGACCCCCGCTGGCATCCGCGCCGCGAACGCGTTGAAGAGCGTATACGCTGCCTGGGTTCCTGAGCCCAAGATCTTGACCGTCAACACGTGGTCGAGCGAGCTGACCAAGCTGGTCGCCAACGCCATGCTTGCCCAGCGTATCAGCAGCATCAACAGCATTAGCGCCCTCTGTGAGGAGCTCGGCGCCGATGTCCAGGAGATCAGCCAGGGTATCGGTGCCGACACGCGTCTCGGCAAGAAGTTCCTCCACGCCGGTGTTGGTTTTGGAGGTTCTTGCTTCGAGAAGGACATCCTCAACCTGACCTACATGGCCCGCACGCTCCACCTGGACACCGTTGCCGACTACTGGATGGGCGTTCTCGACATCAACAAGTACCAGCGCGAGCGCTTCGCCCAAAAGGTTCACCGCGCCCTGAACGGCAACCTGCGCGGCAAGAAGGTGGCCATTCTCGGATTCGCCTTCAAGGAGAACACCAATGATACCCGCAACAGTATTGCTGTGCACATTATCGCCGAGCTGGCGCACGAGATGCCAAGTGAGATTGCCATCTTCGACCCCGGCTGCGATCCGAAGGAGGTCATGGACGAGGTTCGCCTGTCGATCCACGACGAGCGCGTGTTGGAGCGCGTCAAGGTTCGCTCCACCTGGCGGGAGACGGTCGACGGCTCAAGTGCCATGTGCATCCTCACGCCGTGGTACCACTTCCGCTACCCCAAGAAGGCACAGGCGACGGCCCGACGCTCTTCCATCTGGAGCGGCGGCGAGGCCTCCCGCGAGGAGGCTGCCGCTTTCCTGAAGGAAGCGCCGCTGTCCGAGATGGACATTGTCGAGCTCGAGAAGCTCGTCTCCCGGGGAGCCTCGGAGACGTCGGTCGACCCCATCAAGCGGCTGAAGCCCGAGAATAAGTGCCCGGAGGACTGCAAGGGCTGCACCTTCGACGCGGCGAGCGAAGACCTCGGCGACCCCATCGACTGGGAGTGGACCGCCTCCGTCATGAAGCGCCCGAGGCTCGTGCTCGACGGACGTAACGTCGTCTCCGGGCCCGAGCTCGAGAAGCTTGGCTTCACGGTGCAGGGCATCGGCAAGGGCCTTAGCATTTGAGGCGATTCCAGAGCGGAGAAGAGCGACGCGGTGATGCTTTGCATTTTTACTAGCATGACGACGGCCGAAGGTACACATTAGATGAGACGTACTCAGCTGCACACGGTATGGCGTTTAGGGAAGGGAAACAGGCGAATGGGCGGCGTACATATGTGTTTACTACTTCACACGCCCAGGAGGGACCTACATTTGGATCCCCTGGGCCTTCTCTTGCTTTCACTTCGACAAGCTGGAGGACATTTTCGGTCTAGCCCACTTTGTAATTCCCGCCTTCTTTTTCAAGAATCTGGCTGAGAGGGGAGGAAAAAAACTTTCCAGCGGGATCAATATACCCTACTTACAAGTTACACACACTCGGTGAACGTGCTCTTTGTGATCGTGAACCCTTCTTGCGTTTATGAGGCCCTCATCGCGACTGACGCTGGTGAATAGCGAGGGGCAGTTCAGCTCAACAGGGGTGCGATGTCGGCAGGTCCTTCGCCGAGGGCGAAGGCACGTCTTTCTTGCCCAGCCAGCCAACCGTGCGCGGGGCGATTGCGCGTCCGGGTTCCAGCCGAGAGTGGCGGTTTCTGTCCCAGGAACCGAGGTCATTCGTTTAATTTATCTGAAGTTTGGTGCCCTGCCGTGTGGATATTCCATCGGTGCAACTTTATTTCGGTGGATGCACCGCTTTGCGTGGGATATCCACTTTTTGAATCAGATACGCGGAACTCTCTTTTATTTTCTTTCGCTGGGTCTCTCGCTTGTCTGGAAGTCTTCGGCTGTGTTTGTACCTTGTTCTTCTTCCATTGTGTGGACTCTGGCCATTGCTGGGGTTGGATGTTGGTTGAATCTGCTGGTGATTTCGCCAACGTAGGTGAGTGAGGCTCGTTGACTCCGTTTCATCGAGGCGGGATGGTTTGTGATTTATTGCTGCTCTCTGTTCTGAAAAAGGGCCGTTTTTATTGGGGTTCGAGCCGGATTGGGTTCCTATTGGAGGGGTTTTTGCTCAGTTTTCAATAGTGCTCTACTCGCGATAGATTGGGGTGGCGCGTTTTGCGCGTGTCATGTCATTCAAGCGTAGCGTCACATCCCATCCCCCCCGGTCCCGCTGGGGTCCTTCGCCGGTTCCTAGGGGGGCTTGGTTGAGATTGACCGTTGTGTGGCAATGGGAATGGGGCGAAAGGGGGGATGCTATTCGGAACATCTTTTAGCAAATTCCTTTCTGATGTGACTGACAGACAGTTTTCCGGTTCCCCCGAGGCGGCTGGCTGGCTGTTTGACGTAGTAGAGGTGCCTCGATCGGAATTCAAGCCGTGCCCCCCCGTCCTTGAAATGCCGGCGTCATATGTGGATTTTTTGGAGATGGCACGACTTTTTATTGCATAACGTGTGTGGAGTGGGAGGTTTTGTCAAAAAGGGTGGTAGGCCAAGGGCGCTGGAAGCGATGCGTACGCAGAGCGCCTAGGATGCTAGGAAGGCGCTAGGAGAAATGTTTGGCCGAGGACCGCGCTAGGTGCGCTTGAGGGCCGCACTAGAGGCGCTTAGTCACAGGGAACACGCCGGAAGGAGGCGCGTAAGGGACGCGGACAGGTCTTAGGCAAGGAGAGGTACAATACGGATCACGATTGACCGCTGAATGTGCTCCGACGAATATTCGAACAGGTTTTCTTTGGGAAGTGATCGGTTCTAGAACTTTACGTTCTTAGACGATGGGAAAAGGGGGTGGGGAGGGAAGGGGGCCGGTGGGAGGATGGGTTTCGTCTATGCGGTGCCCGATCGGAGCCGAGACGGCGGCGGTCGAGAAACGGTCCGTTAGCTGCCCCGGGGGTTAGCGCACCGGGCAACGTCCTTGAGGTGCGTCCGGAGAGATGGCCAGGTTTCTGAGAAAGCGAATGGTGGTGCATTGACGCTGAGGGGGGGTCTTTCGATACTCGAAAACTAAAGATGTTCAAGCCCTTCGTGGGCGCTTCCCGAGCGGCTCTGTATCTGCAGGTTAGCAAAGTGCAATCCATCACGGGCAAAACGGTCCTCTCAGGCTTTTGTATTCTTGAGTCCCCGACCATGTCCAACCTCCCGAATTCGTCCTACTTCCTTGCAATGCAGGAGGCTATTCATGTCATCTTGGCTCAACTTCGGGGTACCGCTTGCCAACGAGATAGATTATGACTAAACCCACACCGAATAGCGGATACCAACACGAAGCTTTCCCACCGACGATTGGTTTGTCCATTGCGCGTCATGAGATCTTACGTATAGTCGGGTATTGTTAACTGGCAATCTCATGAACTTTGGCGGAGGTGGCAGATGTGATGTCATGCCGACCTTAGAAAGACGTGTCCGGGAGGAGGAGTACATAGCAGCAGCGACCCTCGCGAACGACAAGCAAACGGGTCTATTCGAATGCGACAACCGCTTCATTTTGCCCAAAGAAACAAATCCGAAATTTGTCTCATCATTGAGTGATTCGAAATGTCTTCTCGAGTAGCATCCCGCATCGCACCCCGAACGGCAGCGTTCCGGCTCCTCCGCCCGGCGCCCGTTCCGGCCCCGCTCGCCGCCTCAGCTGTCTCTTGGCCCTTGACGTCGTCGCCCGCATCCCGATTACCACTCTCGTCGCCGGCGGGTGGTGACCAGCCCCAGCCAAAAGCGATGGTTGAAGATGAAAACGGCTTTGGCTTCATACGACGCAACACGCGCGACCCGAAGCCGCGCAAGAAATCAGTTACGGAGATCCGGGGGCCGTACTACTCTGTGATGGGGAAGCGGTACCTCCAAGACGTTCTCGAGACGTAAGTCATGCCCCGCGGTCTCTTCCCTTCGGAAACCACGAGCCGGCGACGTGCTAAGAGTTGGTCAGGATGGGCCATTACGTCGACGGGCTCAAGTTCGCGGGCGGATCTTTCTCGCTCTTTCCCGAGAAGCTCAAGGAACTCATTGACCTCGCGCACCAGCATGATGTCTACGTCTCGACGGTACAAGTCCTTCCCCGCCATCTTTCACAGACAGCATTCGCCGTACTAACATCAGTCACCTCCAGGGCGGCTGGGTCGAGCACGTCCTAACCCAGTCCGACCCCCACGCCGCCGTGGACCGCTACCTCGAGACCTGCAAGCGCCTCGGCTTCGACGGGCTTCCTCTCCCTCCCCGCAGACGACTGGCTTCGCCTGGTCGAGCGCGTCCAGGCCGCGGGTCTCTCCGCAAAGCCCGAGATCGGGGTCCAGTTCGGCGCGGGCGGCGACACAGCGGCTGCGAACCTCTCGGCGCTCGGCTCGCAGTGGACCGACCCCTCCCGCGTCATGATTGAGAGCGAGGGCATCACGAAGAACGTGGAGAGCTGGCGGACTGATGTTGTCCAGCGCGTGCTGCGTGATCTGCCTATGGAAAAGGTCATGTTTGAGGCGGCGGATCCGGCTGTGTTTAACTGGTATGTGCGTGAGATTGGGACCGATGTGAATTTGTTCGTCGATCACTCGCAGATCGTGCAGTGGAGCGCGCTCAGGGCGGGGATCAGGGGGATGGCGGCCACGTTTGGCAAGGTTGCGTCGTTCCGCTGAGGATTGTCGTTCTTAGAACTGCATGAAGTAAAGTTGTTGTTGCCAAAGTTGAGGTTGCGCAAGACCTCCCAAGTCGAGGACTTCGTCTAGCCTCCCATGATCGCACCTTCGAGCCGCTCGTTCAGCCTGATCATCCAGTGATTCAACGTCTCATGTTTCCAGAGGTGACAAACCAGCAGTCACAAGTACCCGGTTCCTGTAGCGGCATGTATGTTTCATGTATTCTCATATGTAGAGAGCACTGTAGAGGTGAAATCTGGGCATCAAACTGGCGGGTTGTTACGACCCGTTGGTTAACAGACCTCTGACGACGACCCCGCAGGGGGCTCAGCGGTTAAAAGGGCGGGCGCCAGCCCCTGTCAGCATGAAACCCAACACGGAACGGAAGAACTATGTGCCGAAGGGATCAGTCGGGATCATTGATGATCCGAACTGATCCAACACCCAAGATCACAAAGACACTGTTCTGATCCATTACCAAGGATCAGTGAATAACGACAGTGATCCAGCGATGGGACAATTGTATATAGACGGGACTCGAGTACCCTCGAGTCTTACCTTCCATAGTTCTTCAGCTATCAACCTCGTATCAATCTTTGGATACTTTCAGCCCTCAGTCGTGAAGACCTACGACCCTCTTGTTAGACACCTAGACTGATCACCTAAGTGTTACGAGCAGGTCAGGGCAACCAACTGCACCACAAAGCAAAAGCTTCGGTAATGATGCGCACGCATCATTATCCCCTGTTCTGCACTGTATAGCTACACACCGGTAAGGCGCGCACTCACTAACGCGACCGGGTCGTAACACTAAGTGCCTTGAAACCTCAGGATCCCTTCAGCACCCCGCAGTACTGTTTACAGCGTCAATTCTCAGCTTCTGTTAACATACCCTCACTGTCAGAAGGCTGGCCGTAACACGGGTACGGTTTTCAGAGGTCATGCGCCTGGTCAAGTTCAACGAATAGGACGACTCTATTTTTCTTTTGGTAGATGGGTTAACTGCATTAGTCACTGCCAAGTTTTTAGGCACCGTTTCTGTCGAACGAGTGGGCTGTGTACGGATACGTCAACGTGGTTTCGTCACCTGTCATAAAACCTGGGCACCGGACCAACAACAACATGGCTTTTCTTCTTAACCACTCTTCTTCTTTTCACCTCACCCCACACCTATTTTACAAACGCATTTCCATCAAGACCATTTCGGTCTGCTAAAGACGATGGACCCGTTACAAACCTGCCCAAACCACGATTTCATTGTCAAGCGGACTGACTCTGGTCTTGCAACTGACAACTTGACGGAAGGTGGGCCAGGCCTTTCGGGCCAACTTGGCCGATATGAAGTCATGGCAGTTACTAAAATTCATCGTCGTAGAATGCTCTCGGCTGGAACCAAGAGACACGTCTTCTGGGGCGCAAGAGGATGAAAAGGACGTCGTGAGATTCGTCCAACATGAGACTGCTGATGAGAGGGAGAAACGGCTGCTTCGGCAAAAGGAAGAGGAGAGCGACAGCTTCATCGGAAACTTGGTGAGTGTGTCATGAATGGTGTCTGATTCGTCGTCTTCTCTGACATGTCATAGTTGTTCTATTTTGGAGGTGTTTTATATCTGTTTTAGAGGCGTGCAAAAGACGATAGCGGGAGAGTCGTAATGCGCGTGGACCTGCGCGTTTAGTAATGGGGTGAAGAGGCTAAGCAAAAGGCTTGCATATCACCGGCCAAAGACATTGGAACTGGGGCTGCTTCCCCCCGGAAACGAACGGACGCCATGATCTCAAAACGACTCATGCACTCTTATTACTCAAATGATACGAGAAGCTTCAAAGAAATCTATAATCCTGGACCCAATACCGAAAGAAAATTACACATACAGAGTAGAGAGAAGCATCTCCGAGCCATCAAACATCAATCTTGACACCGGTGAGCTCCAAGCTCAGCTCCCAAAGCTTCCTCTCACTCTCCTCGTCAAAGGCATGTGCGCCGTAGCCGTGGTCCGCCATCGACATCGGGTCCCTCGCAGGTCCGCCAACAGCAACATCGAACAGGTATTTACCCCCCGTGCCCTCCCACACCGGCGCAACAGCAGCCCAGACAGGCGTCGCGGCGCCTTGCTCGGGCGTCTTGATCCCGACGCGAACTTTCTCGTCCGACTGCCACGCGTCGCCGGTCGCAGCATCAACGTGCTTATGCAGCGGCGTGACGACGATGCCAGGCTGGCATGACACGGCGTGCACGCCCTTGCTGCCGTAGAGGCGGTCGAGGTGGTTCGTCATCCACAGGTTCGCCGTCTTGGACTGGCCGTAGGCGACCCACGGGTTGTACGGGCGCGAGGCGAAGTTGGGGTCCGCGAGGTCGACGGGGCTGTAGCGGTGGCCGGAGGAGGTGAGGGACACGACGCGCGAGTTGAAGGACGGGGTGCTGCTTGCGACGAGGGTTGGGAGGAGGAGTGCTGTGAGGGTGAAGTGGGCGAGGTGGTTGACGCCGAATTGCTGGTCGAAGCCGTCTTTGGTCTTGATGGGCTCGGGGATGGCCATGATTCCTGGGAAGTGTTAGTCACGATGCTTCGACTTCAAAGCGAGTGAAGGTGTATTGCTTACCGGCGTTGTTGATGAGAACGTTGAGCGTCGACGACTTAGCTAGGAAGTCCTTGGCGGCCTGCTTGACGGACTCTAGGGAGTCCAAGTCCATCTCGATGACCTCGAGCTTGCCGCCGCCCTCGACGGAGCTGGTGATCTCGGCGATGACGGCCTCCGCCTTGGCAAGATCCCGGGCGGTGATGTACACGTCGGCGCCGGTGAGGCGGAGCGCGCGTGCCGACACGAGGCCCATGCCGGAGGTGCCGCCGGTGATGAGGACGACCTTGCCGGACCACTTGCCGACGAGGTCGTTGTCGTGGATGATCTGGAATGCGGTGGGACGGGCGTCGCCGGGGCCCTCGGGGTTGGCGAAGAGGTCTGCGTAGGGGTGGAAGGCGTCCATTGTGAGTGGGCTACTGGTATATAGGATTGAGAATGAGGGTTTTGATGGGAGAATTGGTGAGTTGATTGTGATTCTGAATTGTCTGATGGTGAGCTATTCTTCTGCCTCAACTGCGAGAAACCGCAGCTCTTTTATAACCATTCGAGGCTGGAGTTTGCTCTCCGTAACTCCCCCAGAACACCCCTTAAGCCCGAACTCCACGCTCTGCATTCTCGTCTTGCCGCTCGTCGACGCTGAGCATGCCGCGATGCTGCGTCAATTGCCCGCGACGATGCGGGGGGAGAGCGGTAAATGTAAGACGGCGAGCGCTGAAATGTCCGCTCCAGCGCCAATTTTCCGCTCGCGCATCTTCCGTGCCGCTCGTGCTCCATGGCTTGGCGGGAGATTGGCCGCTCTCCAAGGGACTTTTAGGTTAATATGCAGCCGTTTACGTCTGTTGCCTACGGCATTCCGCGAGCGTTGAGCAGGGGGGCAGTGAGACCGAAATCCCCCCTTCAGGTCGATGACAAGCATGCCTGACTGAGTTAGCGGCGTCGGCGCGCTGCGATTCGTGCCGCAATTCTGCTGACATTTGTGTCGGAGATGTCGCAGAACACTTGGGGGGCTTCATCCTATCGCCTACAGTCCCGGCGCAGAGGCGGACAAAGTGAGAACTTGTCGCGTCGTGATTCATCTAGAGTCAAAGAATACTCATGTCGTCTTCGTCGCTACCCCCGGAGCTTGCAGGACGGGCGCCGCAGTCTTGCCGACAATGCAGGTGAGGCTCGCCCATCGCTTCATCTCTCGCAAGCGGGTTGACGGAAATTAACCTCGACGCCAGGCGACTGAAGAGAAAGTGCCCGCGAGATCTCCCGTCTTGCGCTCTGGTATGATTCTGTTAAGCATCCTGTGAGTAGAGTTGTCTTGATACTGATGGAACCGACCCAGTGCGATCGTCTGGGCAAGAAGTGCCAGTACCCAGCAGGACGGAAACCGTACGGCTCACCGCAGGATGAAGACGAGGAGTCGCAGTCGCAACTGAGCCAAGTCATGACGACACCTTCCACTGCTTCCGTGACATCGCACGGGACCAGCGTTGCAGGGACACACGGCGCAGAGTTCCCTTCTGCGTACTTCCTCGACAGCGACCTCTTCCAGCCCATCTCACACGACGCGCTGGGATGCCCATCTTCCGTGCCTCTTTACGTGTCTGAGGTGCTCGACGAAGAGTTGGGCGCCATCTGCGAATGCTACTTCAAGACGGTCGACTTGTGGTTTCCGTTCGTCAGTAGAAAGAAACTGAAGCAGGACCTTGATAGCGGGATCACGGCCGAAGTAGCACTCCTGCTGGTTTGTATGAAGCTTGCTACAGAGGTACCCGGTAATCACCACGCGGCAGCTATTGGATCACTCACATACGAGGTTGCACGAAGATACACCAACGAGCTCGAAGTCACAGTTCCGACGTCTCTGCGCCTGTTCCAGGCGACGATACTCGTAGCCGTTTACGAGATTGGCCACGGCATACTTCCCACCGCGTACTTGACCGTAGCCAAGGCCGCGAGGCTCGGTCTCTTGCGAGGAGTGCACGATCGAGGCCACACGACGCAGCTATTTCAGACGCCGCCGACATGGACGCACTGGGAAGAAGAGCGCCGGGCGTGGTGGGCTACATCGATCCTCGAACGGTCAGTCTCGAATCTTCGTGTCCTCCTCTCAGGTCGCTGAATTCTGGGCAGGTACATGAACCTCGGCCCCTCAGGCCTGCCGATGGCAACTCCAGAGCCAGTCCAAGGCGAACTACTTCCCGCGCTGGACTCTGACTGGTTCCGCGGCGCCATCGGCTCGAGCCAGCCGCTTTACTCGAAGGGCTTCTCCAGCAACTCTCAGATCGGCCCTTTCGCCCGGGTCTGCCAGGCGTCGCATGTCCTCGGACGCGTCCTGCGTCACAGGAACTCGCGGAAGGAAGCCGGTGTCCAGTACGATATTCTAACCGAAGCCCTCCAGCTGGAAGCAACCTCGTCCGCCCTCGATGCGCATCTTTCGCAGAGCTCAACTGACCCCGCCACGACTGTTGACTTGGCTATCTGCATCATCGCGCGGCTGGCGCTCTACCACGGCTACGCCTGCATTCAGCCGGACGCCGTCGGGGAACGGCTCCCGGAGGAGACGGAGATGCAGGGCGCGTCGATACGCGGGCTTAAGCAGATCATCTCGGACCGGGGTCCGAGGCTCGCCTCGCTCGTCATCCGGCAAGCTACTGAGAGCATCGAGAGTCTGAGTCCCTTGGTCGTCCAGGCTATGTACGACGTCGCTACGGAGTGTCAGTGGTTCGTCCGCGAGGGAGACGTTGCCGACGGGGCCGATTCCACACTACGGCTGGCAACCGATGCCCTGCTGCTGCTCTCGCAGCGATGGAAAGTCGCAGGTTAGTCTTTGGAAACCCTTGCCTCGATGCTGGCTTGCTAACGTCCTCTGTAGATAAATGTCTTCATCTCTTGGGAAGCACGGGCGGCCACTGAGAGGGGTAGGCCGGTATCACGAACTTGCCAAGTCTTTCTTCTAGACTAGCCTAGGAATTCACCCTGCTGAGATGTGGACGGCTCATGATAGACACGTGGTCAATGATGGTAAAGGCAATGCTTTCTATGGGGTTCATGAAATCGTCTACAACGCCTGGCGGACGGCAGAAATGTACTACACTCAATAGTCAGCCATGGTGGAAATTTAAACAATCTCGACCCGGGACTTCCACTTACCGGAATCACCTGGGCCTTCTCGAGATCCCACACGCCGCTCTTGGCGTAGATATCGTTCTCGATCAGCTCCCACGCCTCCTCGGCATCTTTGACCGTGTAGATGATCATGCTTCCCTTGAACACGGTCTGCTTGCCCTCGGCGGGGTGCTCCTCGAACATGGCGCCTGGCATCGTCTGGTCAGGGGCGATGCTCACATTCTTCGACGACGACAACTAATGCAACACCGGGTCAGGGGAAGAAGATACGTACCACCAACGGCGACCTTTCCGGCCGCGACGAGAGGCTTGACATCAGCCAGATGGGTGCTGAGACACAGCACGTTAGCCACTCCGCAAGCCACAAGTACAGACCCAGGGGGGATTGACTCACGGCCTGACCTCCAAGCGCTTCGCAAGCGCGTCCGGCTTGTCCGGGAGGATGCAGAGGAACTCCTTTGTAGCGGTGGCCATCGTGCGGTAGCAAAAGTTGAGCGGCGAGGTCGGTGTCACGAACGAGCTTCTGATCGCGGTTCGAGATGCGGGGATGAGGGACTTCCGAAGGAGGCGTGTGGGGAGGGACATGATTGGGGACGAGCAAAGGTTGTTCTGATTACGTCGTCATCGGCATGGATGCGGAGGGGAGGGGGAGAAGGCGGGGTGAATTGGCTTTCGACGCGGACGCAGCGCGTTCTGGCGATGGTGCTGCTCCGAGGTCGGATGGGACAACCGAGGCTAGCCGGTAGTGGCCGGTGCGCGGTCGGGAGTTCCGGGGTGATTCCCGGAGGCCGGACTCGGGATAGCCTCAACTTGCCACGCAGCTGTGCAGAGGTCTCGTAACTTCTTTTCGTGCTCGCAAGATTGACCTCAAAGTCTATATCTGAGAGGTTGCAAAGCGTGCAACAGAAGCAAAACGGAAGAAAAAAGAAAGGTCGTACCCGGGTTCGAACCGGGGTTACCGGAAGTCATTGTGACATGATCAAAATCCGGCTGATTGGGGAGTCAGCATTGGATGGATGGGAATGAGACTGAAGTCTGCGGCGCAGGGGAGCTTACAGTGATAACCACTACACTATACAACCGACGGTTGTGCGCATCGGAGTGGAGGCACGCGATGGTGGCCTGACCCACGAACCCACATTATGACTGACGATGCGGTCGGTCTCGAGGGCGTCGGTTGAGTCACGATAACGATCCTGAATACGGGTGCGTCACTGACACTTAAAATTAGATCATTTGGGTTGTCTGGACTGAAGAGGGGTCCATGCCGTGTCTTGATCAAAACTGTAGGTATTCAAACCGCAACTCTAGACAATTCCAGCCTCGAGCGATGCATCGACGTGGAACTCGTAAACCGAACGCCCGTGCAACAAGATGCTCTCCCCTGCAAGGACGAACTTCCCCTGAGTCTCAACGGGCGCTCGGATCGAAACGAACATATCACCACTGTCAATCCTCCACTCCGCACTTAGATTCCCCCCAAAAGCCGTGACAACGCTTGCGCTCGCCGTCTTCAAACCCATCTCAACCCCAGCCGCCGGCGTAACGACCCAGTTCCGGTACCCAAACCCATCGACCCCGTCAGCCGCCCTCACGCCCGCCGCCCACTCCGTCAGGACGTACGTCGCAGCCCCGCCCCACGGGTGGCTCAGGCTCGTGAAGAGCCCGAGACCTGGCTGTCCCGTCGCCGCGTTGACGTATTCCCAGCTCGTACCCACGGCGCTCCTGTCCTTCTCCTCGGTCCCGTTGCCGGGCAGCATCGCGCCCCAGAGATTGGTGATCAGCTCCTTGCCCACCTGCGTCGCGTTGGCCGCGAACAGTGCCTCGAGGAGGAAGCCGTTGGTGTTGGGCGAGATGTTGACGGTCGAGTCGTTCGAGGACACGAGCGAGGTGTCTTTATAACCCGGTTCTAGCCGCAAGCTCGAGAGGGCCGTGATGGAGCGCGCGGCGCGGTCTCGAGAGGCGACGCCAGATGTGATGCAGAACGCCGTACCGGCGACGGAGATGTCATTCATTGCCGCCAGAGAGTACCCATACGCTCCGGCCTCATCGTTCCAGAGCTTCTCGTTCACCGCCGCAGCGATGCCCGCCGCGAACCCGCGGTACCGGTCCGCGGATGTGGTATCACCAAGGGCGGAGGCCACATCTGCAACGCCGTTCAGTGCCTGAACCGCCTCGCACGAGATCGCCGACCCGCCGTCCGCAGGACCCGTAAAGCCAAATCCGTTGTCGAAGCTGATCAGCCCCGTCGTGCTGTTGACCTGCGGGAGAAGCCATTCCACGACTCGCTGCCACCGCGACCACGTCTCCCGCGCCCAGTCGAGGTCATTCGTCAGCCGGACGTGATCATTAAAGGCCATGAGGCCCAGGAGCTGGTAATCCTGCAAGCCGAAGCCGAAGCCGCCGGCCCCCGAAGGAGCGAACGCGGACGCCACGGCGGGGAGGTCATACCCCAGGTTCGGCGAGATGTTCATCTGCCCATTAGCTATCTGCGAGTCGAGCAGGAGCTGCAAGGTTCCCCGGGACCGGTTTGTCTGCGACGTGCTCACTGCCGAGATGCGCGCAGTGTGGTAAAAGTCGCCTAGCCAGACGAGCCTATCGCGCTTCGGGCCGTCGAGACAGACGCTCTCGTAATTAGCACGGGTGCCGTACTCGGCCAGCACGTCGTCTCGGCTCGTGAGGTTGTTGGAGTAGAGCTCTGAGCCGTTGGCCGTGTCGAAGGCGCGCACGTTGCGGAAGTAGGCCGCGTGGTCCTTGTACGCGCCGAAGCCGAAGGAGCCTGTGAAGTCTGGCGTTCCTGAGTACGAGGCCGCGGGGGAGGCGAGGAGGAGCCAGGCGTGGTCGGAGCGCGAGATGTTGAGGACCTGCGTGTCGTTGATGGAGACGGAGAGGTGTCCGCTCGGCGACATGGAGGTCGAGATGTGGTACCATGTGTCTTCCTTGACTGGGAACGGTACCTGGTAGGAGCCGAGGTGGTAGGTGGCGAGGGTCGTCTGGTTCACGAAGTCCGGGCCGTAGGCGAGCGAAATCGTGTTTGGAGGGGTGAGGGTTGTGTTGACGTTGGCGAAGCGGCTTGCCTCCGAGAGCTCGCCGGTGAGAAGCAGGGTGTATCCGTTGCCTGCGACTGCGGCTCCCTAGCATTGAACGTCAGTACGAGGACATTCTATGGCATGCGGATCTTCATTAACTCACCGTCGCCCACCAGCTGCCGCCTCTCTTTGTCTTTGTCTCAAACTCGATCGTGTAGTTCGTCCAACCGGTCGCCTTCCAAGTCAACGAGGGCCGGACGCTGCGGGCAAGAACACCATTCTCCTCGTCCACCTCCCAAATCGCTTTTTGTGAGCCCTTCTCTATGCATGCCACGATCGCTGCTCGGGCTCCGAGCTTCCAGATCTCGTTGAGCGTCTCATCAGTGGAATCGACCCGGCAGGTCCTCCGGCTCAACGACATCAATCGTAGCCTCAAAGCCAACGGACGAGAACGTGACCGCAGCCGTCTCGTTGGCCAACAACCGGACGGACTGCCACCGCTGCCCACCTTGTAGCAAGGGCGACGAGAACTGTCCCGTGGCGGTGATGTCGAACGTCTCGACGCGGAAACTGTTGCCCAGCTGGTTTGAGAAAGTATACGGCCCGTCGGCGAAGGGGTGGCTCAGACCGTCGAAGTGCTCCGTGTACTTGACCTCGATCTGCGCCGGGCCGCCGTCAACGGCTGAGACGTCGAAGACCGGAAATCCCGCCCGCTCGACCCCGTAGTCTAGCGTGGCGACCGGGTTTTCCGGGGTCAGCGTGAAGGGGGCGAAGGGCTGCGTCTGCAGGGCTGCCGAACAGCCTACTGCGACTCCGCGAGGGGAGAATATGCTGTCGTGTTATGGAAATTAGTATGAGGGCAAAATGTAATCGGCTGAAGGGGGTTGGACTTGAGGGGGTTGCTTACCGAGTATCTGATGCTTGGCTGTTGTCGACTGCCGCTGCAACTCGAACGGCAGCTGCAGCCAGCAGCAACAATAACTTGATTATCATTATTGTTCAGATGAATTCATTAGAAGGGGTTCCTGGTAGCAGAATTGAGCCGAGATCGACTTGAATTTGCTGATGTTAATGGTGGTCTCGCCGAGAACTCAACTCCAAGTCACGACTCGAGTGTGTAGGTTGCACCGTAGAACGGAAGTCAGTCGTCCAATGTAGAAACGACTCAGAACATTTAAGCACCAAAAAGGTTCGGCCGAAAATCCTCCGAGACCAAAGAAAGAGACAGCCACGTTCGTCTCGTGTTTCCCGCGACAGGCATATTGCGATCATCCCGTGGACTCGCAGTTCGGCGCTTGATGGCCCACGCGCCGACGTAAGCTGCCTCTATGCAATGACTCAACGTACCAATCGAGTTGATTTTGCGGGGGAACTGGGACAAAATGTGGGGAGAATCTGTGTGAAGAGGAGCAGCATCCCGGAGTGCGCGAATCGCTCGGCCGGCAAGTGATGCCGGAAGGGTTGAATGTTGAGGTGTCGCGCTTCCGTCCCGATGGCGGGGCCGAGCCGAGCCGATGGTTCACTAATACATACAACCACAGGCAGGACCTCACGACGTTTCTTTACGTTGCATCGCCTAATTATATTGTAGTCTCGCTAAAGACTGGGAATCCTCTCATCGTCGATGAAAAACATCAGTCTGCCTCGCCTCGCTATGGCCGTAGCCAAGCGTCAAAAGAAAATAAGAACAGTCATAACAAGCATTCGCTAACATGTCGTGACGGCAGTCTCTTTCGATCTGGCCGCCCTCTCATCCTCGGTCCATCCCGACCCAAAGTGCCAATTAGAACAACAATCCGCCCTTCCCGTCGTTCTTCTTCTCGTCGAGGCAGATGCACATGGCAGCCATGAGGGCCATGTCGACGCCGGGCGCGACGGTGAGGGCGTACGTCTGGGCGCCGCCGAGGAAGTCGCGTATCTTGAACATGTTGCGGTTGATCTGGCCGAGCACCTGGCCGGTGCTGACGTCGACGATGTCGGCCTGCGTCGAGAGCCAGTTGCCCTTCATCGAGAGGGACTCGCTCTTGCCGGTGCCGGGGGAGATGAAGGTGGCCGTGGCTTTCGAGCCGAGGACTGCGGGCAAATATCAGCATCTTTTTGTTTTGAAGGAAAGTGAAGGACAACGTACGGGCAAAACTGCTCTTGACCTCGAGGATCTTGCGGTCGTTGGGGTCGATGGCGACAAAGGTGGTGTGCAGGTGTAGGTGCTCCTTGACGATGTCGAAGAGGTGGTTCCCCGCCATGTCGAAGACGGACTTGCGCCCCGAGATGGACATGACCTTGCCCTGCACGCGGAGGATGGGCTGGCCATTGGCGAGCTTGATGTCGAAGCTGTCGCCCGTGAGAGAGAGGATCTTCTCCTTGAGGAGGAGCGTCTCCGTCTGCTGGGCTGTGAGCTGCGGGAAGATGCCGACCGCGTTCTTGGCCGGCGCGAACGTGGGAGGAGGAACTGCCGTGTTCATTTTTGCTGATATTGAGTGAAGTTGAGTCGGGGTTGAGCGGTGTGAAGATCTTCGAGCGTGTGATGTCGAGAACGCAGTGAGAGGTGTGGTGAGTGAGAGGCGTAGTGAGTGAGAAGTACGGTGAGTGAGAGGTGTGGGGAGTGAGAGGTGTGATGAGTTGCGGCGAATGTGATGATGCTTCAGTCACTCACATCATGCAACACGGAAGGGCGGCCGGAGGATTTTAATCAAATAACACGCGACAGATCCACCCGAACGGCTGAAGAGCAATGTAATGCGGCTGTCACCTTTTTGCTCAAAACCCCGACGGCTCGCCGCGTGCGGCTGATCGGAGAAGGCAGCAGTCAAAAGGGCGGTGCAGACGCCACGCTGTTTGTCTTGACCAACGAGTTCTTGGCAGTCGTCTATCATTGGATAGCAGAGACGAGATGATTCCTTGCGAAGGGGGGCCGACCCAACGGCGACCGAGTGCCTCATTTAACTTTCCCGCCTTTTCAGTCTTGACGTTGATGACGGTAAGCGGAAGGATGAAACCGCGTGGCTTTGAAGGGCTTATTATGCGGGGTCATTACCTATGTTGCCTATCCTCTCCCAGAAGGTCGGTGAAGATTTGAATGGAAAAATACACAGATTCAAACGGTCATGATATGCTCTCTCGACTTGAGAAAGAACCGCTCGGTCTCACGTGTTTAGAGCTGACCATCGTCGCGTCTTGGCAGCCCATGAGCTGGGCGTTTTTGGGAGATAGTTAGGCGGACGGGTGAGAAAAGGGCTGAGACCATTCCTCGCCCTCAGGCCCCCTAGACAATTTAACGCCCTCCTTGGGCATATCCCTTGTTGGTTTGAAAGCTTGAGTTGTGCACAGCCACACTGGTGCTCTCTGCCTTTTCCTTCGTGGTTGGTCTGTTGGTGCTGTCGGTTGCTGTTGGTTGTTGGTTCAAGGTTATTACATGTGCTTAATGCACTCAGCCACCCCGAGATAACAAGCTTTTAGCTTGGGAGCGTCCAACCATTGGCAACAACTTCGGCACCATGCAGGGCCCCAACGGACCCTGCGTTCAGGCGCTGCTGACTGAGACAAACATCATCGGAGTGCAACCCATGGCCTGCAGTGCCGTGGCTTCTTTCTGCGACCTTGGAGAACGCCAGCAGGTACGAAATTATATGGCCAGACGTTATTCCAACCTCTCATTTGTATTGGGCTTGCAGCGTTTGGAATCGTGGATTCATTCGGTCTTTCAACACCATGTGTTGAGGCCCCACGGCTTCAGAATTGTGGGACCTCAGTCGCTGTCCGTCAACAAGAAAAATGACTGTTCAAATA
Organism: Colletotrichum sojae; assembly: GCA_014235955.1. Taxonomy (NCBI): domain Eukaryota; kingdom Fungi; phylum Ascomycota; class Sordariomycetes; order Glomerellales; family Glomerellaceae; genus Colletotrichum; species Colletotrichum sojae. The sequence continues at coordinate 39,880 of WIGN01000202.1, read as the reverse complement.
TGACGACGATAAGTTGCCCAAACAGCAGTACCCCAAGTGCTCACCCTCTCTAATGATTAGGCTTGAAGTCAACTATCTTTTCTGATAACACCGTGACGGTTGAGAGTATAGACTGTGAATGGAGGTTGAGTTGCCTCAAACTTAGGACTTGGTTAGCGAGCACCCCCGAGATTACTAGCATCATTGGTATAGTCGCTACAAAGCAGGCCTAAGAGCATTCGTCTCTCGTCATGGGCTCGCCGGAAATTCTGGAACTACTGGCCGCTGGAAAGGTTACAGAAATACGACATCGATGGACCTTAATACTGCTTGCCGGCTGTCTAGAGGGCCGATGATGGACTGGTATCAAAGCGCTTGAGAGTTGCAACATTCACGAGAAGACGGGGACAACCTATCGATCCGTTGTCTCGACGAGTTGAACTCTTCTTGCAACGGATGGCCAGGACTTTGCAGGATATTACGCCATTTTTCGCGGGTCTCAAACGGGTCTCCGATGAGGTGTTATGTAATTGTGTCTGGTTCCGGCAACGCTATCCAGAGGGTAAGCTGTATTGTCCTCGTCGAGCTGACGAACAAACCCTCGAAGCGAGTGTTCATGCAGCCTTGTTATTGGCACGTATTTGAATTGTATGAATTGCAGGCATTGCTCCAGGGTTGCTCAGTTCGTGAATCAAACGACGCTCGCAACTCATAGAGCCAAAGTTCCCATCTAAGCACCCAAATGAGGCGAGACGGAATGGCTCACGACGAGCTGGAAAAGAGACGACTGACCACGATCTTATAGAGGCTTATTTTGAGAGGCTTTTGAGAGTTCTATGGGTGTAACCAACATTCACCGTGTAGATGCCTTTGAGAAGGACGATACCGTCCAAATGGCAAAGTTTGCTTGGCGGAGGACCCTTCACGCTTTTGAGAACCCCAAAAGGCAACGAAACGTCCGATTGAGACCTTTTCTGGAATTTAGGAAACCTTGGCTTCGAATATGCTAAGCTTTTCTGAGGGCGTGGGGAAGACGGCGCGTTCCAGAACCTGGGTACTGCATCCATAGCCGGAGGGTTTTTACCGCATTCCGGGCCGGTGGGATAATGATCAGGGGCTCCAATCCACCGCCCAGATTAGTCCACCAACCCAGGTGCTTCTCCATCCTGCGTTTTAGTAGGATTTCGTCACCTATGATTCGCGGAAAGTTTAGAGTCTCCCTCCTGTCAACTGGCTACACAACCAGGACCGGTATCCCACAGCCAGATCTAACCGTAGTTGATGTACGGGTGAACGCCTGTCATTCCCCTTTATGTCTCCAGTTCGTGTCGAAAAGCCCCTTTCCCCATACTTCTCGATCATTCCTGAGATGACAGAGGCCAACCAAGCTAGCGTATGACCTTCACGGCTTGATGCCCGCGCAGCGTACCATGTTCCGGGACTCTTTTACAGGATCATAGTGGAAGGGTTGCTGGCGTATAAAGCTGATGTCCATCTCAACTCATCAGCAGAGCTACAGCATCTCTCATTCCTCATCTTTACCTGTCTTCAAGATGGTTCGCCTTTCATCTTTCGTCCTGGGATGCGCCGCTGGCGTGTCCGCTCTGGATGGCTCGATCCCTGCTCGGAACCTGGCCCAACGAGCCTCTTGCACAGTGAGTTGTTTCTGGGGAAATTGCAGGTATGGATGGCTAACTTACACCTGCAGCTCACGACCGCCGGATCCGCCACGAAAGACGACGTCCCCGCCATCGTTGATGCCATCAAGAAATGTGGAAATGGCGGCACGGTCGTGATTCCCAGAGGGAAGACATACACGATTGGCTCCGTTCTTGAGTTTACCGGCTGCGCCAACTGCGACTTCCAGCTCGAGGGCACGCTTAAGGTCTCCGAGAACTTTGGCTACTGGAACGGCAAGCAGTCCATCTTCAACCTGAAGAAGGTTAAGGGCGTCAAGATCCACAGTCTCACTGGCTCCGGCCTCATCGACGGCAACGGCCAGGGTTCTTGGGACAAGTACGCCGCCGACAAGAACTTCGACCGCCCGACCCTCATGTACATCACCGGCTCTTCCAACGTCGAGGTCACCGGCATCCGCGTCCTGAACCCGCCTTCCTTTGGCCTGTCCGCGGCCGGCGGCTCCTCCAACGTGGTCTTCCGCGACATCTCCCTCTCCGCCGTCTCCAAGTCCGCCAATCTGCCCAAGAACACCGACGGCTTCGACATCGGCCCGGCCTCCCACGTCACCGTCCAGAACGTCACAGTCGTCAACAACGACGACTGCGTCGCTCTCAAGGCCGGCGCCGACTTCGTCGACATCCGCGACATCACCTGCACCGGCAGCCACGGGCTCAGCATCGGCAGCCTGGGCAAGACGCCCGGCAGCACCGACTTCGTCAAGAACATCTACGTCCACAACGCCATCATGAAGACGTCCACCAAGGCCGCGGGAATCAAGGTCTACCCGGGCGGCAGCAACCACGGCATCGCGACGGTCAGCAACGTCACGTGGGACGGCGTCGTGGTCGACGACACCGACTACGCGTTCCAGGTGCAGACGTGCTACGGCGAGTCGGCCGACTTCTGCAAGGCCAACCCGCCGACGGCACAGATCTCGGACATTTACGTCAAGAACTTCTCCGGCACCACGAGCACCAAGCACAAGGGCATGACGGCCAACATCAATTGCGCTCCCAAGGGGTCCTGCAAGATCGAGTTCAGCAACTACAAGGTCAAGGCGGGCAGTGGAACTGCCACCGTCGCCTGCGCCAACATCAAGGACGTTAAGGGTGTTACTTGCGCTGCGGGAGCTTCTGGTTAAGCCACTGCCACGGTCTCATTCCCATGTACATATTTCAAAGCTCCAAAGGGGGAGAAACGGATAATTTTATCTCTAGTAAATACTTCATTTCAGCCCTTCGAGCTCAATACAATTGAGAACTCTGCACATACTTTCGCTTCATTCTTTGCGTCTCAGAGGGCAAATGTAGAGTGATGCACAAAGATTGAGGTGACTCAGGGCATAATCCCACGACTCCGTCACTGGCTGGCCATCACCCAGGTTGCCAACTCCCATGACTCAACCTGGCTTAAGGTTTTAACATCAATGTCTTGGTGAACACCAAATCTGCAAAGCACCGCGCGAACAGAGCTAGGTATCAACCGTCACATCAGTATTACGCCAAAGGAAAACAAAAGATCTCAATCTCGAAGATATCAGAGTTGATCGACTCAAAGACAGTGGCTGCATTTACCATCCGGCGCCCGTGGCACAACCCGTCCGTCGGACTCCGGGTCCGACCGGCGCTGGGCACCGGAGCCCACGACGAGCTCCGACGACATGTCAAGCGGCGGCAAACCAACATCACCGAAAAGCAACCGGCCAAACTCATCGCTTGGTAGTGAACTGCCACGAGCGTTGCCATATCGTAACTTGGCCATCCGTACACGGCCCACCCGGTCCGAGGTGCTCCACTCCACGGCGGACGGGTCACTTGCTGGGCATTGCGACGCATATCACAGGAACTATTAGCGCAGAGCTCAACCTTGTGGCTAAGCGGCGCAGAGACCACGTCTAATCTGACCCAAGCAATGCGAAGAATTAGAGATGTTTGCCTTGGAAATACTTGGTAGGGCAACGGGATTTTGTGCTGGAAACCCGAGGGGAAGGTCTTAGGCAATCATAGCATGACTCTTATCGACCAGAGACCGCCTGGCAATGAAGCCACCCATCATCAAAACGACTCGTCTTGGCGGCATCCGAATCGGACAAATGGCAACTCGGACTTTTCAGGCTTCCGCGCGATCCGGACGAGAAACCAGACTGAAATCATGATGACGCCAAAAGCCAACAAGATCGCCGGCCTTATCGCAGATTTCCGAGAGACAGAGAGGGAGGGTCCTTCATGTACCCAGATGGATGGGTAAAAATAAACATGGAACAATGCCATATGCAGGTCACGAAGTCATGTCCAGGAACATCCTTGTCGCACCGCCTGCGCGACGCCTGCACCCCCCGTTCGTGGCTCTGGCACGGATGCAACCGAACATCCCCCTTAATTAGAGTTTGGTCCAAAAGAGGCCAGGAAGGTCCCAGTTCGGGGCAAAAGACGCTTTCACGATCATCCAGACGTTTCTGGAATCGGTCCTGTGATGGCATGGCAAAGTCCAGATGGGGAAAATGGGCTAGTGCAGTCTATTTCCCACCGGGATGAGTCCGGCATCATGGACACGGACTTGAGCGACGAAGACGGGCTACTCCAGCTGGCCCATCCCTGGACTGACGCGTCGTTCCAACAAGGTGCCTTCCAGGACGTGTTGATTGAGTTCTCTGGATCTCAACGAAGCGCCAGAAATGGCATGATAAGGACGGGGGAATGCGGCTCATGCAGCGATCAGACATGGTACCCCAAGGATTAGCGTCGAAGTTCGTGGCAATTGGTCACTGTACAGCGTTCTGTAACGGAAGAGTCTAGCCGTAGGATCCTGAGCAACATGGCGGAAGCGGACAAGGGAAAGACAGGAGTTACTATCACATGTCGAGCAAGTTGCGCAAGGGTCATCGAACGATTCATCGTCTATGGGACAAGTCTAGGAACCACGAGCAGATTTTCGACGGTACACGAGAACACCACACTACAGGTATAGGTAACACCAACAACGCCTAGATTTCGTAAAAGCTAAACGGATCAATTCCGCTAAACGGACAAAAAGAGCCACACTTCCAAGTTTCTGGTCAAAATGCCCTTGTGCGCGCGCGTCTTGGTTGCTTGTTTCATCCTCCTAGAGAGTACCACGCTCCAGAGAACCGGCTAAGGGGCGTGGGCGGAGTCATGATGATAGGTTTCGTTGTCGTTGCTGTTGTTGATGTTTCAAAGAAAACATCCCAGTCCCAAGCCAAAAGAGAAGTCGACCCCCTGAACGGAACGGGGAATCAAGTGCACGCCAGAAAACATCTTCCACGCGAGACGCTTAGCAGCGGCCGCGGACCTCGTCGGAGGGGGCCTTGCAGTACAGGCCCTGGCCGTCGGCGCAGGCGAAGCCGGTGGTGGCAACCTCGCGGCAGGCAGCCTCCCACTCCTTGCCGGCGATCTGGTCGCTCTCGCCAGCCTTGACGCACTGTTGTTCGATCGGGTCAGCACAAATGGACCGCATACATCGTGGGATTTTTGAGCCAAGAATCACTTACACGTCCGGCAGCAGAGTCGTAGGTACCCTTACCCCACTGGTAGCCCTTGCCGCTGTAGAGCTCGCAGGCCTTGGTGGTGATGCGCCAGTTGTAGCTGTCGCCGTTGTGGCAAGCGCAGCTGTCGTGGAGGTCGGCCGAACTGTGGGGAGTTGTTAGGACAACTGCTTTGCTTGTGAGGGGAGCTGGAGGGGCTGAAGACTTACGCGACGGAAAGGAAGAAGAAGATGGAAGCGACCTTGGCGAAAGAAAGCTGCATTTTGGCGGCGTTGTTGTGAGGTTGTGGAGGGTGGTTGGGTATGTTTCTTGTTTGGAAGGTAGTGACTGAAACGGAGTTGGTTTGTTGAAATGAATGAACGGAGTTGGTACTGATTACTAGATCTGGACCGAAGAAAAGAATGTGGTGGGCGTGAATGGAGCTGGGGGGAAGTGAAAGTGATGATCCCGGGGCGGAACCGGTGGTGGTTTATATCCACGGCCTACTCCCACGTGTGCCGCCGGCGAGTCACGGTCACTATTACCGATAACCACAATCATCTATCCATGGGAACGAAGGGACGGACGGGTTCTCTCGGGTTCGCCCTACCTCAGCTGGGGAGGGGGGGCCCAGAGCCACGGACTTACACGAACCGGGCCACGCTTCGCGCGCGCACGTATAACGGGAACGAAGCGGTAAGATGGAAAGAAAGGCCAAGGCCATCATCCCACCGTTGGCTCTATCTCCACAAGCGACCGAATGCGTCCCGGCGCTGCCTGCGCGCACCGCGAGTCCCCCGTGGCCCGTAAAAGAAGTTTGATCGTCATTGAGAGCGGAATCGCCGGTGGATGGATGTCACCTCTGGGCGCCCCTCCGGGCGGTGCAACGACGAAGCGGAGTCCAATCTCCCCCATTCCCGTTATCAAACCCTGAGAATAGAGACACTACGCCCTAAAGAGGGGAGGGGGGAAGGGGCTGCTTAGGCGAGAACGAGGCGAGAGGGCTTCTTTCAGCCCTTTGGGGCTTCCGGCGTCAGCTAGCTGGGCTGATTGTGACTATTTGCGTTACTGGAACTTGGGGGGGACCCCGGGCCAGGGATAAGTTGCTGTGCATGAGCTAATAATCTCTTTCCGCATCACGGTTGCTAGGGACCGGGGTTGCTGTCGCATGAAACGGTGAGCCGGTGCCACTTGGAGGTTGTCATGACTCGGTTACCCTACCGAACAGACTCGATTTTGGGTCCAACCACTGGACAATTGCCAACTCTGAAGAGCCGCATGCAACTCCACAAGCTTGCTGTGCCCGGGCCTGGCGTCTAGTCGTCTAATCCTCCCTTAATCTGAAACTGGGACCCCCCCGGCGCTGCCTTGTTCGTGTTCGTCCCATTCCAACATTCACTCATCTGATATCCATCCGAACGTTCCCCCACGTCGGGAGGCGCTCACCGATCGGCATCCGACCCTCTCGAGTCAGTCCATCGTCGTAGTGCAGTTGGACCTGCCTCAGTCATATTGACAACCTGATATTATCGCCTACTCCTGTGGTTCCAGTCTCGAGCCGGGGCGGTTGATGATATCGCGCCCTATGTGATCACGAGCTGTTTTGGCCTGGCCGGCAGCCCCGGTAGCGGCTCTTGGCGGCGTAGACTCCGGTATCCCCGTCTCGGTGTTTCTCTCTCCCGCGCGTGTCGGCGCTTCTTCACCGTCTCTTTCACACGTGGATGTACAATGTAGCATCCAACAGACCAGGGAGAACGAACCACGGACGGTGGAACAGCCCGGCCGCCGTGCGTGGGAGCAACGACCATCCCGCGGCTTGCGAAACCGAACGCTCGTCCATACGATGGCAAACGTTAAGTCCTGTCAGACTGGGGAACGAGCCCACCGCTGCCGCCGGCGTCGAAACACACCCGCTTCGTTCCTCGATAACGGCCCGGTTGTATAAAGACACAGCCCGCCTCCCTACCCAAAGTCTCGGATTTCCCTCCCCTCACCTTGAAAGGCCAGTCCATTCTCCATTACCATTCGTTCCCCACACTCTTTTCTCCTAAACCAACTCTTCCAGTCTTTACTTTCTCGACTCAAGTCACTCTTTTTGTAAAAGACCACACTTTACACACTCCTTTTACCCTCAACCAACAATCAAGATGCGCTCGTCCGTTCTCGCTGCCATCGGCCTTATCGGCGCTGCTGCCGCCGCCCCCAAGCCCCTCCCCGTTGCCCTCAACTTCGACGATGTCATCGTTGTTGGTGAGGATGGCTCCCACCAGGTCATGAAGTCCGCCGAGTACGACGCCCTCCAGGCCCGCTCCAACGTTCAGGTCGCCCCCGCCATCGAGGCCCGCTCCGACGGTGTCTCCGCCCGCGGCTGCGCCGAGAGCACCGAGGTCCAGGTCCTCTCTGACGACGAGTTCCTCAACTGGGACGTCGCCATCTCGCCCGTCCTGAGCTCCATTGGCGGCTCTGCTACCGTCTCCGTCACCAACGGATACTCCATCTCCAACTCCGTCCAGGTCGGCGCCTCCGCCTCCGCCAGCTTCTTCGAGGGTGTCCTCGGCCTCTCCCTGTCCGTCTCCTACACCGAGTCCTGGACCACCTCCGAGTCCTCCACCATTGGCTTCACCGTCCCCGAGGGCCAATACGGTCTCGTCGTCTCCCAGCCCAACGTCCGCCGCGTCAAGGGCAACGTCCTCTCCGGCTGCACCGACTCCCCCACCAAGACCGAGTTCACCTCCGACACCTACGCCAGCCAGAGCTACGGCAACCTCAACTGGGTCAAGGGTGTCATCCGCCTTTGCAACAGCACCACCTACCCCGTCCCCTACTGCAACGGCGAGGGTGCTCACCGATAAGCGCCTTCTCCCGTCATCACCATCTCTCCTGCCTCTGCGGCGCGAGCCGCGCTTCCATGAGAGCTTCTCGAAGACGAGCCATGCGAGAACACTCAAAAACCAACACCCCCTCCATTTTCGCCCTTTTTTGTTTTTTGCGAGGGAAAGCCATCAAATCTCAGGGACGTCTGGAACGGAAAGGAGTTTTTTTTGGAGGTCTTTTCTCTTAGAAAACAAAACCCCAGGACACTTGCCACGAGTTAATGCCAAATACACATTGTCCTTTTATACCACTACCCACCCATAAACCTGTTGTCACGCGATTCATGCTTCTGTGTTTTGTTGTTTCTATAGACTTGTTTCCCCCGCGAGCATAGCAAAGAAATAGACTTGTGATTCGAAGTTTCATGACATCTCCAACTCTGGCTTCACTCCATCTTCAACTCTGGTTCTACGGAAGATGAGTCTCTCGTTCCACACTTCGATGCGTCCGGCCAACACATGCATCCACCACGCCGAACAGAGTTAGACTTTCGGCATGCGACCCAACTCCAACTCCATGCTAAGATTAAGGCTTGTTGCCTCTGAGCGGAGTGCATGTAGCCAACGGCATGTGGGCGCCCTGAGACATGTCGCTCGACGTATCAGTTTGCTTGGCGATTGGCATGATGCAACGTCACAATTCAACGCTGACAGATACTCGCGTTCGCTCCCGGGCAATACCACCGGGAAAGGCATATTGATGGCTCACCTGAGCATTCGCTTCTCGCCTGTTTCCCCCCCAGTTGAAATGGAGCGCTCCTGACGAACGCCGCAATATGCTCACAGTCGAAGTCACCAACCGGAACGCTCCTAGATACAAATGGCCCGGCCCAGTCTCCGCCCAGCTTCCGCTTCCCCTGCATATGATTATGTCTTCGAACAGAAGTCCCTTGCGAGTATTTGCCAGCTTCACTTCATCCCCGCGCCCCGCCCGTCAGAAGTTTGGAACCGGAAATGTCCCTGGGGCGAGTCCTGGGGCGAGTCCGAGTGCTCCCGTTTATGGTAAGGCTCGCCTAGCGAGTCAGTCGGAACATCGACACTCCAGGGCCCCAACTGATGAATTGTCAATAGCGAGCTTCGCCTGACGCTCACCGCCTCAGCAATCTTACCACGTTGTCTCTCTCGTTTGCATTTCATGAGGACATCCACAAGTTCCAGCGGAGAGACGATTCCTCGGTTCCATGTGAAAAGAGATGAATATTGGGAGGCTCCAGTTCCCGGTGGGCTGCTGCAACTTGCTGATGTGTCATGACTGAAATGAGAGCTCTCCCGGGTCGCATTCCGCAAATAAGCAGCTGCAATCGCAAGGATATGGCGGACCCTTCTGAGTCGCATTGTGCTGCGGCTTCAGTTTCCCGACGCCGGGCTCCGAGGACCTTTCCGTCGGATTCCAGATGTCAATGGCCGTGCACTTTGCTGTGTTCTGCAACACCACAAAAAGGACGAGAAGCCTGTGCCGCATCAGAGACGACTGTGAGCCTCGATGTTCGAGTCTTCTCGCCCGAAAGTCAGAGGCAGAGTCAGAAGCACGTCCAACAGGGAGTTGACTCGATCTCGCCCGCCTCCCGGTCTACGTGGACCGCTTCGGGACCTCTGCAGGTCTGTTGCAATCTAAAGACTGCTGCTTGACGGGTCAGCTGAAGTTTCACACCGGAGAGTTCAAACCTCGAGCTCGGGCAGCGGCAATATCAGAGCTTTCTTCATGCCGAATATTATTATGAGCTGCAACAGATCGGCAGAAGTCGCCGAGATGGCGCTAGCGGCACTTCTGCCGCCGATCATGTGGTCTCCCGCCGCTACTGGATATTCCTTGCCATGATTTCGGTGCAACCTCGCTTCGCATGTCGTCGGATGCCGTCGAGCGCTCCGCTGCCCAGTCCCGGTCGGACCCGGAGTCCGACCGGATGGGGTGGTTTATGGACGCCGGTGGGCAAAAACGACTACCATTGTTGGTAATCTGAAAGTTCGAGTCCTGCATTCGCATTGTGTCTATTTCCGAGCTGTTGCACTGGTGCACTTCGGCCTTGTTATGAATCGGGAAGCTCGCGGACACTTCTCATGTTAGGTACTAGAGGACTGTCTAGTGCTCGACATTAGCAATGAACGATGTAGTCGATGATAGGGGAGAATAGAGACCAACCGAGTCACGGAGACACGACTTAAGTTGTACCTGTGCCTATACTTAGAGGCAGGGCAGTGCAATGTAGAAGTAAAAGAGACCCATTACTGTGTTCAGTAGGCTTAGTAAATCACGGTGACCCTACATGCGGTGGTTGTGGTGATAGTTATTAACGCGAGCAAACAGTCTCCTGGGTGTAGTCATCTTTCAAAGGTTACTCTGCCCGGGGTCCAATAACTCGTGAGTTGATTACCTTGTTTTCCCATGCTTCAACATTTCAACTTGTATGGGAAAACAAAATAATCGACTCACCAGTCATCCGGCCCCGGCCGCAGTAACATTAACCCTACATACGTGAGAACATCTTCACGATACCTCGTGATCAACAGAGTGCATCAAATCGTCCACATCCAACCGCTCCGCCAAATCCATCAGCGCCTGCGGCGACAACCCACCCATCCCACCTGCGTCAAAGATATCCCACCCAGGCTCCTCCATCTGGTCCAAAAACGAGCCCCCGTGGTGGTCGTGCGCATGCTGCTGCTGTTGCTGCTCCTGCGGCTCGGCCTCTGCCTCTGCCGCCGCGGTACCGGGGGTCGGCGGCGTGGGGCCCTGCTCGGGCGCGGGGGTGAAGGCGGTCATGATGTGCTCGAGCTGGCTGAGCTCCAGCCGGCGGAGGGGCGCAACGAGGCTGCCTTTGGAGATCATCTTGTCGAGGACGCACTTTATGTTCTCGCACCAGGAGTCGTCGTGCAGGAGCGAGGGGTCGATGACGCGGACGAGGTAGAGGAGGAAGGCGGAGGAGAAGGCGTCTTCTAACTGGAAGGGGAGGAACGCCTCTGGTCACGGCAGTTAGCGAGGGGGGGCTTTGAGAGAAATTCTGTTGGCGTGCTTACCGAGGAGGTCCTCATCGCCCAGGACGCGGAGCGTGCGCAGAACGGTCTGGGCCGAGTCGACGCAGGATTGCAGCAGCGAGGCCACTGGTGGCGTCAAGGATACGGTCTGCGAGTTGCGCATGTCGGAGTGCTCGATGTGGATGTGCAAGGCGCACATGACGAGGGGCCGCGTTGTCAGGACCACGCACTAGGGATGTTAGCTAGGAGGTTCACAGACGGGGTCGCGTGACCTACGTGATGATACGATAGGATGAGCCTCAGGGCCATCCTCGAAGCCCTGCTCACCGACCCTTGGAAGTGTGTGTCTAGGAGAGCGGTCAGATCCCGAGACAGACGGGCGAGATCCCTCAGGATGGACTGAGTATTTGGTACGAGCGAGCCGTCGAACGACTTGCCCACACCATAGACGGCTGGCAACCACACATCAGTCAGTGAACATCCAAAACGAAGAGAGGCAGATCGCTGACAGCAACGTACTGGTAAGGATCCGCGCCATCAGGCGTGACAGCCGGACGTGGAGCGTCATGTTAAGCGCGTCAAGCGAGCCGTCAACCTGTGAGGGAAGCTTGACGGTGATGTCCTGGTCGCGTATGGAGCTCGGGGCGCCCATGAGGGCGGCGAACTCGCGGTCGAGGGTGTAGACGACCCAGAAGACGATGTTGCAACGGCGGGAGTGCTCGACGCCGACTACCTCCTCGGGCATGTGCCGATACATGCCCTCGACGATGCAGATCCGGAGAGCCTGGCCGATCTATGGGTTGTCAACAGGGGTTACGTCTGTGACGGGAGAGAGATGCTCACGTGTTGAAATGCCGCTAACCTCATGTCCAAACACTGAAAATATACGGCGGCTAGAGCGAGCGCCTGGATGGACGAGATGGTGTCCGGATTCAGCCCCGACAGATCCGGAAGTAGCGACATGGCCCTCGCGGCGTACTGCACTCCCGGGGGGCCAGCGTGGGCGCCATTACTATTATTATTCACAACGAAGGCCTTGCCGAAGGCGAGGACCAACAGGTACTGTGCGTACCACAGCCTCGAGGCATCGGCTCTAGCGGCGGGGTCCTCGTAGAACTCATGCATGGCGCGTATAAAGGCATCTTCGTCGATGAGGTAGAACACCGCGCCGAGATAGAACTTGGCCGTGTTGAAGAGGAAGAGGGCGTAGTCGAGAGGGGGCAGGTTCGAGACGTCCGGGGCCTCACCGGGGCCGAGGGGCTTCCACTGCATGCGGAACGCACCCTCGTGTGGGAGATGCCATGGGTCCGGGGCAGCCTCGGGGATGCGCTTCCCGAGGAGGGCGAGGACGCGGCGGCAGAAGGACCATGATGAGGTCGGTCCCATGTACCCTTGAGGTTGAAGTCAGGTTTGTCTCTGGACGAGGCTCCCGCGGGCTGTCGACTTACAGTACTTGCCGCCGGCCTTGGCAAAGGTGTAGTCGTTGTCAACTAATGGGTTCTGTCGAAAGCCAGGCCCGAACTCCCGGTCCCGATCCCGGTGCTGCTGCTGTTGGGTAGGGGTAGAGTCATCATGGTCTTCTGGTTCCGAGCCAGGATCCGACTCTTGGTCCCTGTTAAGTTGTGGGCTATCTGTTGAAACAAGTCAGTTCACAACTGCCTATGAAGATGAAGCTTCGCTACGGTTGAGAAGAGACTCACCATGACTCGGAGTCTCCAGCTGCCCCGGAACCTGCTCCTCCCGGCGCGGCACCCGATTCCGGCGGGACACCGGCGTGCCATATGGCTCGGCAGGACTCGACGGGTCGGCGTCGGCATCTTCAGTCCGGCTCGCCGACCTGCCCGGGCCCGAGCGCTCGGAACGCTGCTCGCTGTTCCGGCTCTGCAGTTCCCGGAGGTAACTGCAATGCATGTGGGGTCAGCATAATTGATCGGAGCCCCGGGTTGATGAACAACACAACTCACCTCTCCGGGACCGACACCCTCTTATCCTCAGCGGCGAAGATGCATCGGTGCTTCTTCCGGTCGCAACGCGTGCACGGTTGCGAGCCGGAGCACTTGACCTTCATGACCCGACATCTCTCGCAGCTGGGATGCGTGTGTTAGTCACGTGACACCATCAACCCAGGCCTTCCGGGGCGCACCCACGCCTTTTGACATTTCTTGGTCACCTTATATTGTCCATGGCTCAATTGAGGCATCTCGAATCATTCAGGAAGACTCTGGTGGGCAGATATTTCGCGATTCTGGCGCGGGGGGGTCGTCGGGACGGACGGTCGGATGGGAGATGTCGGATGGAGATTCCGACAATTTTGCGGCGGCGCATTGTCTTTATTTCAGCTGCGCTACGGCCTGCCGATGTCTTTGCTTATCAGCGACACCGGGCTGGGGTAAATGTTAGCTCCGCAGATAGCCGAATAGCGGTGCTTCTTAATTACCCCACATTCTGTTCATCCTCCGTTGCGCCGGAGTTGGTGTTGGAGATGGTTACATCCAAGTGACGCAAACGCGACCAGGTGGGATAACCTACGTGTGTCATGTCTATCATCTATGAGAAATGCATTACTATGTACAAACTTAAAAATGGTTGTTATTTTGGTGCTTTCTTCGTGGGAGCCGGCACTCAAGACACCACTTAATTGAGGACCCCGAGACTTACTGTCTGTGACAAACGTCAAGTCGAAAGACGGAATAGAATGCAAACGACTAAGATATCACAACCGATATCGACCCCGTTTTCTTGAAAAAGATATTAGACTATGATTCGGCCTCTTGAAAGAAGCCTTGGGATCGACCAATCGACCACTGATTTCACGCCTTAATGTGATAGGGAGGATCGACATCCATGTATGTCGTATGAATGACTGGCGATCCGAATGAGGGAGGTCCTAAGAAAAGAGCAAGACAATCGATCACAACCCTTGCGCTCGATATGGGCTAACCCGTGCGGTGGTTGCGCACAGCCGGAGAAGCGTTCCGACATTCTTAAACCGCCAGCTCGCATCCGACGTGGAGGGTCGGAAGATCCACCCGACGTTCAAATGGCCAATCACGCTCGTTAGTGTTATCAACCGTTCAACTCGATGTCCGACGCAAGACGCGTAGTGTGTGAGAACTATGAATGGCGACATGGTAGTGAAAGCGAGAGAGATGAACTGGATGAAATGGAGATGGACATATGGTCAGTTTATAAAATCGTGAGTTTTGGCGAAGGTATCTAGACTCCATACATCTCATCGTTGGTTGTCACCCTGACTCTGACTACGTGCAACTCGCACTTATGAGTTTCAGTAGAGTTAAGGGCCGAAGACTTCAACTCTCATTTCCAGCAGATTAAATGAGAAAGAAGTGAAAGAACTTGAAGTCGAAGCGAATAATCGTAGCTGGTAATCATGCTCAACTTATAGAAACACATCGCTGGTCATTATCTATATGGTCTAATCATGATGCTCGCTAAGTAAGACAACAGCCCCCTTTCATCATCAATACCTCCTCAACCAAACACACGTCTCCGCAGCTCGTTCTTCAAGACGACAACCTCGTGCTTCGTCCTCTCCACCGCGCCTCTGTTCTCAACAGCCCGACGGTACAGGTAACCCATGCACTCAGCCACGGAGCCCCAAGGCAGGTATTTGAACGGCTTCGGAATGTCGTCCCTCTTCAGCGCAGAGTCCGTCACGCAAGCGTCGTAGTTGTCCAACAGCTCGCAGCTAAGCTCGTCCGCAAGGCCCATAAGCTGCCCACACTCGAGCGCCGTCGTCGCCTCGCCGTCAAGCAGCCGCCTCCTGTGCGCCGCGATCGCCTTGGTAGAGCTGTCGGCGTTGTGCGTGGCCAGGAACAGCGCGCTGGCGGGGAACTTCTCTCCCGAGACTTCCGCAGGGAGGCGCTGGGCGATGAACATGTCGGCGATGCCGTCGAAGCAGTCGTGCGTGTCCTGGATCGTGTCGTGGATGAGCGAGCGCGTCTCGTTCTCAATGTACGCGCCGCGGACGAGCTTGACGCCCAGGGACCAGCCCTCGCGGGCCGCCAGCGCGACGTGGCGCTCGGCGTTGGCGCGGGAGGCTTTGAGGTAGGCCTGGATCGTGTTGAAGACTAGCGGGCGGGGGGAGCGGTTGTGGCGGCGCATGAGGTCGATGGTCCACTCGTCGAGGGTTGGCTGGAGGGCTTGCTGCTCGGCGTCGATCCAGAGGCGAGAGCCCTGCTGGCGGGTGGCTTCACAGATTTCGTCGAGGGCCTGGCGGAGAGCGTCGGGGATGGCGGCGGAGGATCTCATGGCGTCTACTGCGATGGGGCCTGCGCCGGTCACTCTGTTGTTGTCGTTAGTTGATGCTCATGGCAGGTATCATGAACGGAGTGTACTTACTTAACAGCGAGGAAGTCTCCAGGGGCCATCATCTGCAGCGTCTCGAGGTTTCCCTTCTTCCACTCCTGAATCATCTGGTAGCACTCCGGCGCGTAGTCACCGGCATGAGCACCGGCGCTGGCTGCCTTCTTGTCCAGCACGATCTCTCTCGCGTAGTTGAGAATGACGCCCTGGTAACCCATCCGCTTGACTCCCTCAACCGTCCTCCGGACCTGCGGGATATTCTCTCCCGCGCAGAAGTGGTCGTACACGGTCCATCGAAGCAGCCTGTTGAGCAGCGGGTTCCGGTCCGGGTTGAGAAGGGGTGACTTGGTGCGGGTGAGGAAGCCGAGGACTGCGAGCGACGGTCTCATGAGCAGAGGCGATGAGACGAACTGCGAAAGAAGAAGAGACCGAACGAGTGTTGTTGTTGGTAATCTGGCGAGCGCCGAGCTCTGTGATTGTGTTGTGCTTGTTGGTGGTGCGGTCGCCGCGGGGGGTGCGACGGCTTGGTGTGTTTTCGCCGCCGGCGTTGTGCTGACATGCCGCGGTCTTAGAGATCTGCGCAGAGGCGCGGCGGCCTGTGTGCGCGTGGCTATTTTGACGGGCATCGTGGCGGCTCGATTTGGTGTTTGGTGGAAGACCATGCCCAGCTGTGAAGAAGAAGAAGGGTGGGAAGGGAGGATGAAGGACAATGGTAGATATAGTTGCGGGACGGCTACGGACGGCACAAACTCTGATGTGTGTCAAGTGCGACGCATCGTGAGCCACCGCCGCCGCTCCCCCACCACCACTTCGCCGGCCTGCCGGCGATCCGATCTTTGTCTCAGAGATCCCTCCCTCTGGTCAGCAGACTAAAAAAGCGTCCGTGTCATTGAGGCTCTGTTCCGTCGCGGGTTCTGACGGCGTTCGTCCAAATTGTTCCCACATTGGATGCGTCAAGGTCCACACAACACATTGGGGGATGAGATGGAACATGGCAAAAAAAAGATATGATAGATCTGTCTGACGGCGGTGATTGGATCCCACGCGACCCGAAAGCTGGAGACGCTGCGCCGAGGAATCCATCGAGCTGGGTTTTCATGAGATAAGAATGACCGAATCTGGAACGTCGGGTGACTAGCAGCGAGGGGGTGACCCTGGGAACGGTATGTCGGAAGGGCGCTCCGACGTGTCGGAGGGACGGGGTTAAATGTGATCACGCCGGGATTGAGTTCCGACAACACCAAGAGGCGCTACGCCACGTCGGAGACTTTTCTAGAAACCACCCGATATCGGCTTGCAGTTACCCTTTGACTCGGATCTGACCAAACGAATTGTTAATCGTGTTTGTTTAGTCATTCAACGTATTTTTATAAAGCAAACTTGGGGGAGTCTGCGACAGGGTTGCTTAAACTTTAGATAATGACTGAAACATCAGTTAATGACTGAAACATCAGTTAATGACTCGGCCATGTTTGACGACATTGAACGATAACGCAAGGAGAACTAGTCAGGTTGCCGAATGTCAATCGTAGAGCTTTGGCAAAGAGTAAGCTAACGGGTTGTGGCGGCTCAATCAGAGCCATATCGGTTGATGCATGCATCGCGACATTGTCGGTATTTGTAGTCAGAGGGAATACTTGCAATCGAGGACCCACGACTATTGGTGCCGAGATGCAGGTGCTTGGTATTTGACCCGAAAGCCACGAGTTTGAGGCAGGTTCCGAGTCTTCAGAATTGTGGTCATTAATAAATAAGACCTCGAACGTTGGACGGGAAGTTGCTATGTTCGTACAAGGTGCCTGCTTGTTGCAACCAAGCATGTCAAGTGAGCTCAACACTGTTAATAAATTGGTTTCTTATATTGAATGATGCGAAATCATGTCATCTGTTTCGGGTCATGTCTGGCGAGTATAGGGCTCTTGGGATCTTATGGCGGGTACCTGCCTCACTGTTGCCGTAGAAATTCTTCGAAGTTAAAGACAACTGCGACACATGACAACTGGAAGCTTATTAATGTTGGATGTAATCCCCAAAGACAAAAGTTTCTCGGAAAAGAAAAGGCTCAATTGCTGCATACTAGTCAAGGGGTATAAAGGGTCTGGCATGTCATCCAGTCTAAGTAAGTTGCCTTCCGGCCGTGATTATCATTACTCCACCAACATAAAATGAGATAAGACTGAAGGGTCAACAACATCTTCCGTCGGTCGTCTAGCCTCAAATCTTCTCCAAGACCCTCTTAACCAAAGACTTCCTCTTCGGTCGTGGCGGCGGCTGGTTCAGCCGCCGGACCTGGTGCAGCAGGCCCAGCAGCGTCGCCACGGCCAACGCCTCGGCTTGTTCGTTGAGGTCCTCGGACAACAGCAACACACCCTGGCTGTAGTCGTGTGGCAGGCCGAAGGCAATCCCGACGTGGTGGTAGATGGCGTGGACGACGGGTTCCGCCCCCGCAGCGGCCCCGGAGTCGGTGAGGGTATACCGGAGAGCCCCGTGCTCGACGGGGCGGATCTGCCACTCGAGATGCGAAGGGCAGGGCTCGGTGGCGCCGGAGGCGTGGTGGGAAATGGTAAACCAGGGCTTTTGCGCCGATCGGGGATGGTTTGGCTCGGTCTCGGTGATGGGGAATGATGCTGTTAGGGAGAGTCTCGAAAGACGGTCTGGGTTAGCAGATTCGACTTCGAAACTGCTGTCGCCTTGATTGGGAAGAGACCTGTTGAACGCCGATCAGTCAGTCAGATATGCCTCTCGCGCCACTCTTATTCCTGAGACCGTGCCCAGTCGCCGTCACTTACACGCTTGCCACCTCCCCTTCACCCCCGGGAACCCGCCTCTCCACCGTCGCGGCCCCGTCCCGAAAGTCCACGAGGTACCGGACCTCGCCGTGCGTCCCGTCCCCCGTAGGCTTCCTCATCAGCGCGAGCTTCAGCTTGTAGTTGCTCCCGCCGACGGGCTCGGCCTTGACGGCGTCGCGGTACGACTCCGAGATCTCGTAGAGCGGGAGGTGCGTCGTCGCATCCGTGTGTGTCGGGACGTACACCACGCGGGATAGGTGCGGCGGAGTTGGCTCGAGCGCGAGATTGTTGATAGAGGACGCTGCGAGGAGCTCGCCCAGCGGTGACATGGGGAAGCGAGTTCGGGCGCCGAAGACGGGGAGCGCGGCCATGCTGGTGCCGGTGCCCATCGTCATCATTGGCCCATTCATGGCCATCGTTGATGAGATAAGAAGATGAGAATGACCTTGTATTTGGATTAGACGTCCTGTTGATGATGAGTGCGCGGACGATCACGACTTCGGTGCGGAGAAACTGCTTGACTGGGCTGACCAGGCGAAGATGCAATGGGACAGGTATAAATATATTCGCCAAGGATAAAACTCGAAGTAAAAAAGAGACCGGCACGAGATTAAATGCACTTCCTGCTTCATCGTTTCCGGTGGTTCAATGAGACATACCGCCATGTTGGCTTGGTCCCGGCAGAACATCGGGTGGCATTTCGTGAAGCTTTTGCGCGAAGGGGACAGGGGGAGGGAGAAGCAATTGTCAGCAAAACCTCCACAAGGGGTTACAGAGTAGCAGACTTTTTTCTTGAGTTTTCACATTCAAATGTCAGCAAACTGCAGATAATGATGACTCTTCCGGGCTTACCCCGGTATGGAGCTTGTGAGATTTCTAAGCCGCGAGACACTGGACGAACGCGCGCCAAGACAAGTGATCGATGGAAGCCGGTGTTCAAGCGGTTGGCGGGAGTCAGCAGGGTGCAGGAAGGGAGTTGATTAACGGAAGCACTCCCAGCAGCCTTATTTTCCATTCCTCCCGCGTTCTGATGGAATGATCGCCGGGGGGAGGCCGGGAACTGCCGGCACCAGATGCGACATGTTCTCGATTCGCAAACAGAGGTTGCTCATTCGTCAATGGAGGAAAATGTTTTCCGCCAGAGTGGCCAGGGATTATCATGAACGAAACTAAAATGGCATATTTCCCGAGGATTAGCCTGTCCCCGAAAGATCGTGGGTCAGCCCCCATGTCGGATTACCACGTTAGTTATCCCCGACTTTTCACATCTTGAGCCCCCACGGACCTAAAGTCCGCCTGACTCCGCGTGAGTTGCTGACTAGGTGTCGGTGATACGGGCCGCCGACGACTGGACTAGGCCAACGTCATGTTTGAGTGGCGTCGTGGTTTGACTCTTATTTCGCGAAATTTTCCCGAGATGTGGGAAGATAAACTACGCCGTAAATCTGTCCATCTAACAAACCTAGCTTCAACCTTGCCAAAGAGAGCGATCCGACGGGTTTTTTTACGGCGGGATATGTATTCCGCAACTACAAGAGGCTTTTTGCTAAGAGAAACTTGACCAATGCATCCTTGGCTGGCGCAACACCACCGCCCGACAACGAAATATTCTGCCACCCCCATGACCATTTACGTGCCCAAAATCAACGAAACCCGAGCTCGGGAAAACATGCCAACCCGCGGCCTTCCCAATTGGGACACGTTCCCAACGACAATGCATATTTACGCTCCCGAAAACACTAAGATCAGACCCCTGCCGCGAACGCTCGTGACACCCCAGACCTGGAGTGGGTCGTCTTTGACTCCCGTTTTGAGGCTGAACCGTGGGCTGGGCCGGAGTTACCTTGGGGGTAGTCTGCCGTGGGCCTAGCGAGACAGTTGGCCATGTGGCGGCGATACATAGTATGTTGTGCGTTCTGCGGCACGTTGCTTGGAAGTTTACTTCCGCTTCTTAGTCGCTTTTAAACATGACGTCCCGCCGTCACGCCAGATGTGCGAATGGCAAGATATCGTCCTGAAGCCATGGTATCCACCCCGGCAAGGAGAATTCTGGCCAAAGCAATGCGCTCGTTTCTCTCGCGACTGAGCGGGGACAATGGTGCATGTCTCAAGATTCAGTACGAAGAAAACTCCCTTACACCAGATAATAACCAAGAACTGACTGAGGGCTTGCCAGGCTCAAGAACGACTTCATCTTCTTGAGGGGAGCAGCGGGCGAAGCAGCCGAGCAGCCCCTCAACGGCACGCTCAACTTGCGCCTGCCGTGCGGACAGCCCGCGGACGGCGTACGTCTACGCATGGTCGGGTTCCTTCGATGCAGGTCAGTACAGTCCAACCGCGCCTTCACTCAACTAACCATAGAGGGTACTAACGATGGCAACTCACCAGATCCCACGACGCAAAGACGAACACCCCTGAGTCCTATCGCACGATCCGCGTCTTCGAGCACGAATGGCCGCCCTTCGTAATCGACAACGGCTTCCAGGTCTCGCACACCGACAGCTTCAACACCTACGAGTGGCCCTTCGAGTTCATGGTCCCTGGAGATACCCCTGAGTCTTTTCGCGGGTGCAGCTGCTGCAGCGTCAGCTACCAGCTCACAGCCACGACGATGCGTAGCAAGTCGTCGGCGTCAACGCCGCAAGCCTATCGCCCGCTGCGCATCAACCGCACCCCGCGCGGTGACTCTGCGTTTGAGCTTATGGATGCGGCAACAGCCGAGGGCACGTGGGCGGGGAGGGTGGAATACCGCGTCTCGCTGGCGCATCGCGCTGTTGCGCTTGGGACGGGCGTGCCTCTTGAGGTCATCTTGACGCCGCTGCGGAAGGGGTTGAGGGTCGAGAGGGTTAGGTGCGAGATGACGGAGCAGCATACGTTCCGGCTGAGCGGGCCGCGGTCGCTGCCGACGTTCGAGGGAGACCGGACCGTTGGGGAGTGGGATATGCCGGTCGAAGATGCGCCGGAAGACACGGAGCAGCCATCATATCGGGCTGTGCGGCGGCTGCCACTACCTGCGGATCCAAAGAAGTGTTCTCCGGACACTGAGACAGAGAACATCAGCACGAGTCACACGCTGCACGTCGAGGTCAATGTGGTCGAGGAGGGAGACAATCTTCTGAAGGTAAGTCTCGAGGAACTCTCTCGACTTACCTAGAGGTGCTAACATTGCCCCTCAGTCGCGATACCACGTCACCATTCCGGTAGTCTTGTTCATGTCTCCCGAACTACCGGTAGACGCGTCCGAGAACTTCGTGCGGCCGAAAGGCTCTGTAGCGGAGGACGACGGCAATCTAGTGAAGGCCTTCAGCGGGTTAGAGTTGCCCCCGTGCTATGGTCTTCACCTATGCGATAAGATGTTGGAAGCGAGCGAGAGCATTATACCCCATGACAGTCGGACTGTTGAGTCGAGTTAACGATTTTACGAATACATTGATGGTCTCATTTTCCGCATGGCTCTCAGTCCCTCCCCTACGAATGAGATGTGCTAGATTCCATTTGGTCTGGAAAACATACTCCATAGTGAAGGTGGAAACTCTTCGTTCATTTCTAGGAGTTCTTCTGGCAAATTGGCTCCCGAATACGGTCTAAATGTAGCATTTAATGTTACGGAGGCAGGCTTTGCTCCAAAAGGGGATATCGTTCAGTTACTGCTGTTGATAGTCCAACTATAACAAATATTCAACAACGACAGTCCCAACTTCACTCTCTTTTACGACCAAAGCTGGGCAGCAATGACCACGTAACTAGCAGAAATACTAACGCTCCGAGGACGATTGGAGCGAGTACCTGCACGCCGTGTCGCTGTGCCTGTGCCCCAACGACGAGGGGTAGGATGGCCGCGCCGGAGCCCCCGAGACCAACCGCAAATCCGACGGCGCTGACGTGCAGGCGCCGCGGCAGGAGCTTCGTCAACGCCACCATGATAGCCGGGAACAGCGGGCCGAGGAAGAAGCCCTGGAGCAAGACAGTGATGGCCGCCACGAAGAACTGCGGGACGAGCCAGAAGAGGAGCTGCAGGACGATGGCGGCGCCGAGATAACCCTATAAAAGAAACGTCAGCGCATCCACTCGGATGTTAATATTGGTGGCGTGGCGTACCATCACGGCGAACCTCTCGCCGACGCGCGGCGTGACGAAACCGAGAGCGATCCGGCCCGCGGCGAGGCCGGCCCAAAAGCCGATGGCCGTTATGCCGCTCGCAAGCTCCTCGCCGTGGCGGACCTGCAGCATGAAGGTTACAATCCAGCCGCCCAGGGACACCTCGAGGCCGACGTAGCCCAGGGCGAAGACGGCGCAGAGCCACGTCACCCGCGCCGCAGGCCACTTGAAGAGCGTTTGGTGGATGATGGACTCAGTCGGCTCTGGTTCCCTGGGGTTCGCCTCCCTATACGCCCTTGCGGAGGCGGACCAGAAGGCCGTGGTCGCTGCGATGAGTTCGATTGCTGCTATTCCTGCCTACATTTTCTCCTTCAGCTGTGTTCTGAAGCGGATGCTAAGGGGACTCACCATGAAGTAGTAGAAGGTGTGCCAAGGCAGTCCGTCTTTGGCAACCATGGTCGTCGCGGTGGTGGGCCCGAGGACGGCGCCCAGGCCGTAACAAGCGTGCATCGCGTTGATGACGACGTGCGAGTCGGCCAGGTTGCTCGCAACCCACGAGTTCCATGCGGCGTCGCCCACGCCGCTGCCGAGCCCGGCTACCATGTAGACGAAGACGAGCGCCGGGTAAGGTAGGTGGAGGGAGATGACGACGTACGCGGCGAGGTGGCAGCACGACCCGATGATGGCGATGCCCCGCTGCCCAACGCTCTCGTGAAGGCCAGTGATGAGAACAGCCGTTAGGGTATGGCCGATGAAGGGGGCGAGGAAAATGAGGGATGTGTAGGAGTATGGGAGGTCATAGTATTTCCCGAGCTGGCTGTTTATTAGTTGTCGCGGTATACGTCCAAAGTTTGGTGGCGAGGGTACTTACATGGGGTATGATAGCCTGCGAGAATCGTGTTAACCTCGATCATGGCGGCCAACGAAATGACTTACACCATAGGAGGCGTCATTCGCCCCCATCACCATCAGACTCCAGAATATGGCCACGACACGTCCAACGTTACCCGGCGGGTCGTTCCATTTTTCTAAGACACCGACGGCGTCATCTGGAGACACATGATGTTCGTTGTGGTGTTGCCACGCTTGGTTGGAGTCGCCCGACGACCGCCTGGACTCCACCCGGGCTTCGTCGACGTCGACCGAGTTGGGAGAAAGTCGGGCATCCGACGGTAACGCAGGCAACTGGTGCAACTCAATCGTCTGAGCACTGCTGCCGGGGGCCATATTGAAGAGTCTCGGGTACAAGAGTTCGGACAACTCAAACGAAATACCCAGCAGGTCAGTTGAAACCTCGCATTCAAGCACCCAGAAGCCCGAAACCCTGGAGGGAAAGACCCGATTAATACGGCTGAATCTCGGATAATGAGACAGATACTTTTCACGACGACGATGATAAATCCGCTGGCTAGCGGCACGGATCGCGGCGGTGGATGGGGTTTTAGGTAATGGCCTGATCGGACTTCCAAAAGGGGTAATACTCCCAGCCAGCGACAGGGGACATGCCACGCTCGCCGGGGCAGTTTTGCCGCGCATTAGCCTGCTTCTTAGCTCTGCTGGGAATTTTGCCGGGATCCGAAGGGGGATGAGTGCCGAACCAACGACTGGCTCTAGAACAAGTGACAAGTGACAAGTGTCCAGATCCTTTCTTTCCTGCCTGTAATGATCCGACAACTAGCGCCCGACGAGTGACTCATGTGCGAGAATCATGTGCAAAAGGTGCCGCTATTTATGGTCAGAAACGGCGCCAAGATAAGCCGGTCTTCAGCCGGAGTCATGGCGGTGCTGGTGGGGCCGGCGTGGACGGGCCGGAAAGGTGGGTCCTGTGATAGTCCCGGGAAGATTCCGGAAACGCGTTAGCACGTGAAAGCTGAGCCCCCAAAAGCGGCTGTTTATGGTAGATTACCACGTTGCCTGCTGCCCAGGAGGTAAGTAAGTGGATAAGCTCGGACCTTGTGGACATATACCTGCAGATCATCATCGATTTAACGAACCCCATACCCTCGTCCGCCCTTAGCCTCAAGCTCTAGTACGCATTTCTTCTGATCGCTTATCAACACCCTCCCCTCTCCGAACCTGAACATCAACAAGACATCGATCTATCTTATCGAAAGAGACGAGTCAGAAGTCAAATCCGTCCAATATCCAACGACATCTCGACATCATGGAGCAGCCCAATCCCGAGGAGACATTGCCTCTCCGCCTCATCACACTCAATGTCAGATACGCCATCAAGAAGACCCTGCTCCCGAATGAGAATCCATGGGTTGTCCGATGCCCGAGACTAGCCGCCCAGCTGAGAGGCCACAGCAGGCCAGCAAAACACCTTCATCTGCATCCAAGAAGCACAGCACCAGCAGCTCCTCGACCTTCAGACCGAACTCGGACCTCAATGGGCCCACATCGGCCGGGGCCTTGCCGACGGTGAGCTCGACGGTGAATTCTCGCCCGTGTTCTACCGACGTGACCACTGGGACCTGCAGCGGACGCAGACGTACTGGCTCAGCCCAACCCCGGACACCCCGTCAAGCGCGTGGGGCGCGACGATCAACCGCATTGTCACCGTCGGGCTCTTCCGCCGCAAGGACTCCAGTGAGCGCGTCGTCGTTATGGGC
This sequence comes from Colletotrichum sojae, assembly GCA_014235955.1. NCBI lineage: Eukaryota > Fungi > Ascomycota > Sordariomycetes > Glomerellales > Glomerellaceae > Colletotrichum > Colletotrichum sojae. The sequence continues at coordinate 15,066 of WIGN01000202.1, read as the reverse complement.
ACGCGCCTCGACCACCGCAGCAGCGCGGCACAGGCGGAGAGCGCGAAGCTGCTACTGAGACTGGCCCGGCAGTGGCAGGAGGAGGCATCGGCAGAGCATGGATACGTGCCCGTGTTCCTTGGTGGCGACTTTAACAGTGGACCGGGAGATGAGCCGCATCGGATTCTGACCACTGGATCCGACGCCATGGATATTAAGGATTTGACACCTGAGTCCCGGCGGTACGGCAATGACATCACTTACACCACTTTCGGAGAGGCGGAGCCGACCATTATCGACTACCTCTTCGTCTTGGACCCAAGAGGAATCTCGTTTCTCAATTTCGCAGTCTTGTCTAATCGGTTCGACGACGGTAAATACTATTCTGACCACCGACCAGTCCTCGCCGACATGGAAATTCCCATCAACAAGACCCAGTAGTGCGTAGATAGACAGCCTTCCATACTCTCAAGAGTAAAAAAGAAAATTGCCTTAGAATCTCTTCTCAAACTTCAGGTCAGCGACGTCCTTGGGCGAGTCGACCCTGACCCTACTGCCCTTTATATCCTTCCGGTCAATCAGTTGCTCGTAAAGCGGCGCAAAGTCGATGCTCTTCGTCATCGGCACGCCCTGGAAAGTCGTCACGCCGGGCGGGACCTCCTGCTGGACGCGGTAGCCGAGCAGGACCTCGTTGAAGCGGACGGGCGTGTCCTCGAGCTCGCGCGCCGCGCTGATGGCGAAGCTGAAGAGCGCGCCCTGCGTCACGGCGGGCGCCGCCCACAGGCCCAGTTCGCCCTGGGTGCCGGTGCACATCATCCAGGAGGAGCCGGCGTAGCCCTGCTCCAGGAGGTAGGGGATCGTTGCAATGTAGGTGACTGTTTTAAACGTTTTTAGTTGAGGTTCTTTTCTCTCCCGTAGCTGAGGACGGGATTAGTCGTCGGTATCGTGGTACGCACTGATGTAAGTGTCGACGTTTGCCGCCATGCTCTCGTGGAAGCCAGACAGGCCGATTTCCACGATGCTCCCGCCGGCGTAGGCGTATCCGGCTAGATGGACATCGTCAGCTTTACGCGAACCTTACACACCCTTTTCTGCCGAGGTGCAACTTACGAGAGGTCCAAACGTGCTGGAAGGAGGGCAGCTTCCCCGCGCGAACTTGGTCGACGACCCCCTTGATCGACTCCTCCGAGTTGATATCCGCCTCGACCGTGGTAATGCCCTCCCGTGTACCGACGTAATTGAATATCTTCTGAGCAGTGGCCTGGTTGCGCACGATGGCGATGATGTTGCGCTTGGCGCGGAGCGCACCGATGATGGCGGCGATGCCCACGTTGCCGGAGGCGCCAAAGACGAGGACGGTTTCGGTCATTTTGTCTGTCGGGCTGTTTTTTCCCTGTAGGGCTGGTGTTATGAGTTTACTGGAATAAAATGAAGGGATAGTGCGTTTGATGAGGTTGGGATTGAATCATGAAGGAAAGAAGAGAGGCCGTTCTCAATCTTTATACTCGTAGTGTTCCATGTCGCGGATGATGCTGCAAACCCCGCCCAGGCTGACAGGCAGATGCTGTACCGGAGCACCTCATCACGGTGTGCCCGGTACAATCCGGTTTTCCGTCAGACGCGAGGAGAAAATTTCAGTCTGATTTGTGATTCTCGGTCTTTTTGCACCCTAAAATTGACCGATAGACCGTGGTGTGTGGTGTTGATGTCTGGTTGGACCGGGATTGGTACCCGGATGGAAGACGTGCTGATAAATGGCGGCGTCTGCGGAAAACCGCGGTTTTCCGGTGACTAAGCAGCGTCTTTCATCCATGCATGGCCGTCTGGCCGGCCCATGCCCGAAGCTGCGCCGGCGTAACGCGGGGAAATATGAGCCTAGTGCGCCGTATCCGGTTTGAATGGGATTATGCATGCTCGGACGGGGGTATAGAGTTTCGGCCAGCAGTTATCACTGAGGATTAGGCAATAAATGGGAAGCAGAGACGATGGATTCATACGTCACGGCGGCGACACGGGCAGGTTGGAATGCAAAATACCGGGTTTCGCCGACAGCAGCAAAAATTACCAACTGGCATGATTGGAGTGCCTTGGAGGGTATCTTGAGTTAGGAGGTGACCTGTTATTTGAGACGCCTCTCTATACAGCATTGTTCTAAGCCAACTCGAAGACCGTTGGTGCGGTCTGGTTGTTAAACTCATAGCTGCCGCCATCCACTAATCTAGATCCAAAATGCCGTGTCGCAAACTCCTTGAAATTACTGTGAACCACATTGGCCGTGCTCTCATTGATGATAGATCCCTCTGTTGTAATAAGAGCAAAGGCATCAGGGCTTTCAATGTCCAAAGCCAATTCCTGTATGTTCTCATTAGCCGTCGTCCTTAGTCAGCCTTCAGGGCCGTGGGACCCTGAGGCCTTGTAACGACTGAAAGAAAGAACTAACCTTGATCCCAAAATCTCCTGCTTCTAACTCAAACAATGAGCTCTCGAGACTGCCGTAGTATCCACGCAACTCCCAGAGGAGCTTGCCGTCTTCTCGTTCCAAGATGTAGGACCCGCCGACACCCCACCATAGTCGTCTGATGTCTTGGAGGGACATGACCTTGGGTAGGTTTGCGTCGGGGTGGCAATGCATGGACTTTCTACCAGACACGTTGATAAAGTAGCTTCCTTGCGGACCTAATGAGATACCGGTGGGGCAACTGGTGTTGCTATCCGTGCTGATGAATCTGTACAGTTCAGGATACGTAGCTTGGAGAGATCCGTGGTCTGTTGTAGGAGTGACATCGAGTTAGAGATGGTTTCCCACCGAGAGCCATTCCCTATGTAGGAGATGGACAGCAAGTATCAACTCTCGAGAGTACTTACAGAAGCATTTTCTGAAAACCCATCCTTGGTGGTAATGGGTGTAGTATGATGACTTCTCTCCGAGGATAACATTCATCATCTGGATGTTTTTTGTTTCTTGCAACCTTACCACACTGTTTCGTATGGATGGAGGAAGGTATCTTTCCATGTTAACTTCTTCTAGCCCACCCACAATGTTGAAAACAAAAGAAGACGAATATGAACAAGTAAAGAAAGAGGAGTCGAAAGGGAGAAAAGAGGGTATGAAATGGTAAGAACTCACGACTTCCGGTACGCAGGGCCGATGAGCGAGCAGTATTTGCCCCGGATACTCATGCTAACGCCGATATTCTTCGGTTCTCGGTTAGACCACCACTGACCCATTCCTTGCGCAACACCTGGAGAAAGAACTCGAGGAATGCTGAGGGAGCTGCTGTTCCGGCCGTGGCTTCCGCTACTGTGTCTGTCTGTGCTTCTGGACGTCGGGCCTTCGTTCGGCTCCGCTATAACGTATTCCTTCGCGAGCCTCTCCTTCTTCTCTGTCTCCGGCTCCTGGTCGTCCTCGTCGAACTTCTCCCGTATCAGCGTGTCCATCGACTTCTTCATTTCGGCCTGTCTGTAATGAACAATCGTTTCGCTTTTGCTTCGCGCAAGGCTCATCTCCTTCTCAAGGTCTTCAAGCTCTTGAAGTCTGTTGAGGCCTCGTTCCTCCCGGATCCGATTCATGTCTGCAGCGTACTCGGCGATGCAGATGTTGATTTCCTCCTGCTCTTGGTTCAGAGTGTTGCACACTTCTTGTCCGGCTGAGGTGTTTTCGAGAGGCTTGCGCTGATCCACTATCTCGCGCTGGATCGCCAGCTCCATCTGTAGCGGGGACTCGCCAGACTGTTCGCGGTCTCGGGCAAAGAACAGGTCGACTAGCCTTCGGGCGGATTCGGTAGTGTCGTCGTGGCGCTCGACCCGGCTTCCCCTCTTCACCATGCAACCCCAAAACTCTTCGTTCTCGACGAGTTCCTTTTCCCTCGCCACTCCAACGTTGTCGTCGTCGAGCTTGTTCCACATGGTGGTAACGAGCATGACTTGTTTTAGGTTGTCGGCCCCACACAGCCGACGGAACAGAGTCAAACTGCCCTTGGCGGAGCCTTGCATTCGGGGATCGGTGATGCGATGCAAGTAAAGTATGCCGTGAAGACGGATGTTGTTTTTGTAGGTTAAAGAGAGCCATGAAACCAGGGATCGTAGAACGCTCTTGTCTGTCCTGTACGTGTCGTCGAAACCAGGTGTATCGAGGAGATAGATGTTGCAAGTGGCAGAGTAGGCGTACTGGTAGACTCTCACATCTTGGGTACCTAGATGTGGGGGCACAGCACATCAGACTCTGTTTGTCTAAAAAGGAGAACGGTGGCGGAGCTGTATGATTGAGCTCTATTGAATGGTTGAACTCACAGGAATCCAAGGTGTGCCCGACCTCGGGCTTGATCGTGTCAGTGGTAAGGTGGGAAATGAGGGAGCTCTTCCCGACCCCGGTCACTCCAAACACGGCGAGAAAGATGTCTGTTTCTCTCGGTTCGTGGCCATTTCGGACGCACGATAGATCCGTTTCGGTAGGCGGGTTCGATTGCGAGAGGTTGTCGTCCTCCATTCTCAGGCTGGCTTCATGCTCTTCCATGATTGCTGTGGCCAGGAGTGTTAAGGAATGCAACAATGGTCAAAGGGTCTTTCCAGTAACCAGACGAAAATGTAGACCCGGGAGATATGGGTACGGTATCGGAGCAGAGGAGGGGCAGACGCGCGCGCGTCTATCTCGGACTCCAGCGGGTCATAACCCCGGTAATAAGAAAATAGCCGTGGGACTCCGGTGGTTCAAAGTTACACCAGCAAGCCAAATTGGTAAGTGAAAATGCTACGTGTGATGTGAAAATACACATCAAAGTCTAGCGGAGACACGGAGTGATCACCGGGAGGCAATAGCATCCAGCTCCATGCTGATGGTCGGTCATACCACCCCTGAAGAACATGTCCCAACAGCAGGCTGTGTCAACGTGCAGCTCGGTGACAAGGTGGCTTAGGGATGATCAGATGTAGGCGCCCAGGCAGCCTTGGCTCTTAGCTTGTGTTCAAAGCTTTAATGGAGGCTGAGACCAGGCTGACCAGTCATAGTCGGCATACAGACAAAAGATGTTGGTGTTGGCTGGGACACAGGGCATTTTTTGCAGCCAGAAGCCCCTGAATCTGGGCTGCCTGATGGTGATATATTATCCACTGCCAGAGCGAGACGGAGCCTGCCTCAAACGTATGCAACGAACGTGGAATGGAGGGGTGAGCAACCGACATACATAAATGATTGGTGGAGCTGACCCCCGCGCAGTAAGCCAGAGACCAGGAACGGGCGTAGGTAGCTATGATTGTGTACATGCATGGGTGTTGTGGCGTGTCACCAAGACAGTGTTTTGTTTGACTGTGTGAAGTACTATTGAGTAACCTGAGAGGTCTCAGAGGGCCATCAGGCTGTTGTACCTTTGCACATGGGTTCGTCTATCTTTAATTTCAAATAAGCATGCGCCCGCGGAAAGGATGAGGGCTGAGGAAGCCACACTCCCTGCCAGCCTGATCACATCAGGCGAATGTTTACGATTGCAAGCTCGTTAAGCACATAAGTTCATCATTGCAGGCGAGGATGATCAGGAGATTTGGATTCCTAACAAATGTCAGGTTGTTCCTCAGTCTCACCCTCCATCATCCCCTTATCTCAGCGGCACTCGAGGCACTCTAAACCAAAGAGCTTCCAGCGTCACGAGATAGAATTGGTCTTACTCAGGTGTAGGAGAGGCTATGTGTACATGTGCAATTACGTCATGAACTTTTACTTTGTTCAATCCTGATCCGTAAAGTGACCATTATCTGGACTCTTGTGTTTTGAAGTGTCCATAATCCCCATTGTATTTACCAACAAGTCTCCGCTTGCCACGCTCGCTGGGTGACCCTACATGCCCTGGTTAACCAAACGCCAAACGCATGATATACCTGTGCAAGGGACGACTCACAACAGTTCACCGTTAGAGATGCCACATTGAATACCAGTTCCACCTCGCAGTAGTGTCTCTTCTCCTTTGGATTGTAATCAAGCGGTTGGTCAAACGGGATCTTACACAGGAAATTATCTGGTAAGGAGAAAAGGTTGGTTAGTACTGAGTTGCTGATATTCTTGCTCCCCTCGGGATCTGGGTATGAGCCTCAATTTCTTACCGTGACTGGGATAGTCCTGAGCCTTTGAGTCTTCCGACACTATGAGCGTGATGTGCGGCTGCTCATGAGTTTCGCGGAACGGCTGCAAGAACCAGGTATACCTGATGGGCTCATCAGAAATCTTGCCATCCTGAAGCTCCGGTCAGTATATGTGATGAAAACAGATAGATCAGAAGTGACCAAAGAGATGTACTGCACCAGGAACTCTCGGGCTACTTCGCACGTACCTTGTGGACTAACCACTTGACTTCTTCCACGTATCGACTGCCCCCTATTTCCTTCACGTGGTTACCCCCCTTGGCTACCATGTGCTTCAGGGAGAATCTCTTGTACGGGTTGTACTCTAGTATGCCGTAGTTGCCATTGCACTTCTGCGTGCGAAAGATCAAGTAGAGACTGTTCTTCAGAAGGCCTTTGCACACACACAACTGCGGGTCGTCAACGATACGCACTTCTGGTACGAAGGTGTCCTGCTGGCTAGAAAGGTTTTCGGTAATTCTTTGGGTGATGTACTCAGATCGACCGAGACCTCCGGACATCAGTATGACCGAAATGTCGTCTGTCGCATCGTTCGATGACCTGGAACTGCCATTGCTATTTCCGCGATACCGCAGCTCGTCTCGCGCTCGCTGGATCAGCTTCTGCAACCCCGGCAACGTTTCAGGCCGACCATTTCGGATCACTTGACGGTCTTGAATGATGGTGTCGAAGAGGCTGGCTAGCTCGCTCCTGGAAGAATTGGTCTTGATTAGTTTTCTCAAGCCAGGGACGGGCATAGAAATGATTGGAAGAAGGCTCGCAGCATCACTTACCACTTGAATTTGATTGAGCCATTGACAATCCCGCTGACTTGTGCGAGTTGAGACATGTCGTTGGCACAGGGTTGCGGTAACGGAACTGTGAAGAACTGGTCGCTGCCGGCCTTTTCTAGGTTCAACTCCACCTTGGAGTTTTGGAACTCCGGGGAATCCCGCATCTTTCGAGCAAAGTCTCTAAAGTCCCATTCCCTCTGTATTTGCGCCTTGTAGTGAATGGCCCGCAGCTTTTTGACGGCCAGGTCCTCGAATCCGCGATCGATATTGGTGGCGCCTAAGTTTTCTCCCATCGGGGCGGCCAGCGGGTCAATTTCGAACTGTTTGCCGCGGGTCTGTTGCATCTTGAGTAGGCAGAGATCCTGGGCGAAGGCCATGTCAGAGTCTTCAATTATGAAACCACTTTGCCGGGGGGGATTAATCATAAACTAACCGTAGTGCCACCGCCGGCATCGACTATCAAGATGGTTTTGCCGCTCTTTCTCCCCCCATTTGTTAGCCTATTACTTGTCATGGTCTGGCTTTGGTTTAACTGACTTGTATAAGATCTTCGTATGTCGCGAGAGCATAGGCTGCGGCAGCTTCGGGTTCTGTCATTCCGATGTCTACGACGCGCCTCTCACCTTCGAACCTAGCTTCCCTGGCAACCATTTTCAGGTTGTCAGCAACCATGCCCAAGGTTTCGTTGGGTCGGTTCCAAGTAGCTGGCACGCTGAACACAAACTGGATTTGCGCATCGTTCCAGTCCAGCCCGTTTCGCTGCAGTATGGGGGAAAGCACCAACTCTATGGACGCGTACAACTCGGAGAGGAAGACCCTGTAGAGAACATGCGTCTCGGTATCATCGGAGTCCCTCGGCCAGAACTGCGTGTGCCGCGTGTTGCCGTCGTTGGATGAGAGGTTGGCCGGAAAGTCCTTCTTGAACCACTCGTAGAACTTCAGGTCTGGGTTTCTCATGTCTTCTTGGCTAGGGAAACCAACAAATTGTGGTTCGTTCTGCATGATATCGTGGCCCGATTCGTAACATACCAAGGTTGGCACATAGTTGGCTTCGTCTTCTTCGCCACCCATTTTGGGCCAGTTTTGAATCGCTCTGATGTCGCCAAAGTTGCCATCCTGTCTGATTGTGTAGGCTACCTTGGTGTCTGTTGATTCAAAGCGATTGTATGAGTTAGCATTGTCTCATTGTGATATTAGGAGGGGGGCTCCTGTTACGCACAGCACATTCCGACGTCTATGCCAACAATGACATCGGGAGTACGGTTCTCGTCCACACGCCGCGGCCAAAAACGTCGTAGCATAGCTTGGCTTGAATCTGAGCCTCTGCTGCACTTGGAACTGGTGTAAAGCAAAAACAGTAAAGATCAAGCGGTAGCGAACTAACAGACTGCTATTCGCTGAGTGGCTTCGTAAACGTTCGCCCGAAATGAGAGATCGCCTGCAAAACACTTAGGCCCAAAGATCATTTAAGAAATCCACCGGCCGGTAAGGCGTAGAATCTCATAGCAGCCTCGGGGCTAGTGTGTCTAGGTCTGTTGCGCCGGAATGGGGAGATGCTAATACGCCAGGCATGCATGCATGCATGGAATCCGACGGCGCGTACATGTATGCTTTGAGCGCCAGCTTCTGCCGAGACCTAGCTTTGCGTTCGCAGCTCCTCTTTACACGGTGCAAACCGAGTACACATGGGTACCCCGGGTAAATCAGGGCGTAAGAATACCGTCAGGCTGAGGTTTGCACACAGCAAAGAAGGGAGAGGTAGTCGGGGGCTGAAGGATGCTGCTGCTGGCCTCTGCGAATGTGATCGTGACAGAAAAGGAGAGAAGTAGAAGTACAAGCACTTCATATAACCAGGTACCTTAGGAAGAGGATGCAGGCTCGTCACTCATGTAACACAAGCCGTGTATGCATGTACCATTGCAGTCCTCTTGTTTTGGCAAGGATGTAAGGCTGGTGAATGGCCAGCCTGATCATCATCACTTTTCTTCGTTTATGAAGGGTAGTCTTGGATCCCCCCGAACCTTGCACTCTTCTTGCGTCCCAGCTCTATTGCTTCTTCTGCGGATACTGACGCTTTAATTGTCGAAATACCATCTTTGCAGGAAATCTACGAGCTCAAAATGACCGACATCACGACGCTGGCGACGGTAACGCAAGCGTTCGTACTCAGTATTCAAATTCAAGGCAATCCCACACTGGCTACCACCTATTTCAATCTCAGTACCTCTCCCAGTACATTTGCCTATACGACGAACCAAAGCACGTTTATATTCAGCGCTGACCCAATCGTAATCACCCAATCGAATGCTGCTTCATCTTCCACTGGGGTTTCCAGGGCGCCTTCCACGGCGGCCTCTACATCAAATTTCTCAACAAGCAAGCTGTCTAGTGCTTCTACTACAAGCTCCAATTGCACTCCTCACGGTTCTTCAGGACTGGGAACGGGCTCGGCGGTCGGTCTGGCTTTCGGCTGCCTCTTTGCCGGTGCCCTAATTGCGTTGGCATTAGGCTTCTTTTGCCTCAGGCGACGCCAAACCTTTGCCAAACAACCGTCTTTTCAACGCCGACTTAGCAGCCGAGGCCATGGAGGTAATGAGGTCGTACAATTGGCGAAACCACCATCCAACAGCTTTGCGCATGTTCTGGAAAAGCTCCCAGCGGCCATCACGCACACCCAGTTCGAAACAGAAGCTTCGCAATGGGATACCAATATCAAGAACTACCTCGCCAACCATGCGGATCTCGCCATTGACCCGAGCACGGCTCGCGACCAGACCCTCCTCGCAAGCGAGCAGCTGGGCACGCTGGCTGGACACGACGCGCCTTGGCAACGTCTGCTACGCGACAAACCAACCCGGTACAACGCGATGCGTATGTTGATCGCTCGCATCATCACCAATAGAGTCGACCCTGAGACCGCCGCCGAGACGAGCCTTCTTCCGCAGAACGTCTTAAAAGCATACCAAGATATCGCAGCAGGGGAGACGCAGACCTGTAAGTTCCTTGTTGGTGTATTTCCTCTTTGGTGTATTCTCCATTTGGATCGATCATGGCTTCTAAGTACTAACTGTTTTCTCCCTCTCGATATAGCCGACGTGGGCCTTATGCGAAACATCTGGCGTGCCATGACGATGAACCTGATATCGACAACATACCACACCTCCACGGCCGCCTCGCTAGCGACAAGCACCGCGTACCCGTCCATCGGGGAGACGGCAAAGATAATTCACCATGCCCTTGCTCCGTTTCTTCTTCGTCATTCCGAGTCCGGGTCAGATAGCGAGACGCAATCGCTGGTAGACGTTGTCGCCAAGGGCACCCTATTGGGCCTGCGTATGTTCGAGCAGAGCAATCCGACGAAGTTCTTTTGGAAGACTGATGAAGGGATGCGCGATCGACCCTCCAAGGAATCTATGATTGTGTTTCCTGGCATCAAACAGCGGAGGATGCAGTCGGGCTCGAGAGAGCCGAGGCACGAGTCCATCATTGTCCATCCGATTCGTGCCTGAGATGCTTCTGGTGTCACCACCACATAGGAACCGGTCCATATTGTGGCGTTAAGGGCTATTTTCATTTACCTTGAATCTTCGATTAGACATAGTTCAACAATAAGTACAAGGATTTTCTCATTTACGCACATTAATACATCTCGACTTCTTTCCTTTTTGGGAACATACCATCCTTTCGCAGCCACACTCCACCATGCTTAACAGAACGTACATGATGAGTATTGATACCAATTCACCACAGGCAGCACCGTCTGCGATGCCTCCCCATTCTAAGAAGGACCAAACATCAACTTTCCTCTCTTAAGCACCAGCATTTGCATGAATCCTATGATACTAACGAGGCCTACATGGGCCGCATTCAGCTCCCTCTCGAGACTTGCCATCTTCCTGCCGTTCTTCACCACTTTCGTGATTTTGATTGGCGCTTCGTCGCCTTTTCTGGTGGGTATCTTGTGCTGAAGGTACGAGTTGAAGTCGAGTAGGGCTTGGGACGCGTCGCGGCGCACGTTCTCGATCCAGGTGGTGTGGTATGCTGAGCAACTTCTGAGGTCCTCCTGCGCGTCTTCCTGCAGCAGGGAGACGTAGCTAAGGTCGCGGCGGACGTTGGTACACAAGTTGACAAGAACCCTTGCGGGTATGAGCGTGCTTGGGCGCTGGCCGGATGACTGAGATGAAACGGCCTCAGAAAACGTCTCGATGAAGGGAAACCGGCTAGATGCCTGTTGCATTGTCGCGAATGGCATTTCTGATATCTGCAAATTGGAGAAGAGAGAGGCGAGAACTTTATTGGAGTGCAAGACAGGACGAAAGTAGGCGTACGTAGTAAGACCAGTGGTCTCTTTTCATGAGAATGTCTCAATTGTGTGGTGCGATAGCATGTCGTAAACGGCGGAATCAGCAGGCGGACGTGCAGTCAGTGACGGGAGGAATATGTACGCATCAGCAGTTTAGCGGAACTGCTGTTCGATGCAACCGCTTTAACAGATGTCCTCCAACAGTCCCTGGACATTGGTCACTTATCATGCTGGTCTGACCTTCCAATTTAATCAAGCAACGGTCAGCCTCAAGAACGCCTCCCTCTCCCACCCCATGGCCGAAACATCTTTAGATGTCCAGCTTTGTTCAAGGACTTAGCAGAGACAAGACGACGCAGAGGCTGGCGGTCGATCTGGTCTACGCCGCGCCTACGTGCCAAGAACCCACGCCTCATCCTCCTCCCTTCGCAGATTGTGTGTGTGCCAGCAGCAGGCTCCAATGCTGATATTATCATTGTTGCACAATCTCCTCGCCTGCTGATACTCGATGTCCCTAAAACGAGCCGAGAGCCTACTCCAGGTCGGCTGTAAAGGGACAAGGCTCCGATGCGCACTCCTTGGCTCTGCAGTCAGCCGCATGGGATTAGAAGTATGAAGTCTGATCTCATGCTGACCAATAGCCTTGACTGTGCGAAGAGGAACGAAAGTGACCCGCAGCTAGGGTGTAATTCAAGAAATGCACTTTGCTGAGAGGATAGGACTGTCATCCCTCTCAATGGAACCTGGATCAGGCTGGCTTGGGGGTTGCATGTGCAAGGCCGGCAGGCTGCCTGAAGGAAGCAATGGATGGACTTTGAAACTGATATATCTACTGGGTCAGTCCATCAAGATCACCCCACTTCATGCATTGTTGAAGCGGCAGCCGAAGCGGCAATAACAGAGCGACACCATTGGACATACAGTCTCGACATGAGTTCAACACAAGCATTGACAAGCAAGGGTACTCCCGACGTCAGTGAGGGGGCAAGCGAGGATTGGTAGGATTTTCCCCCTTTGGCGACTCACAGTCAAACATCTTTCACCATTTGCTAATGTTACTAGGCCCGTCATTGCAGTGATGGGTGTGACGGGGGCAGGGAAGAGCACTTTCATATCCGACCTTGTTGGTAACAACAATGTCATCATAGGCCACAGCCTCAAGTCTGGTACGTGACGTGATGCAGGTCCATGCCACTGGTCTTTTTTTGTCTCTGTTTGGTTGTTTATTTACCCCGCGGACACTGACTCGGGAATATCGCGAGGCAGAAACGAAACTGACAGCTGCCTACCGCCTTGACCATGAGATCCTGGGTCGGATCGAGCTCCTCGACACACCAGGTTTCGACGACACTTTCTCCGCCGATACGGACGTGTTGCGTGAGATTGCAGCGCGTATGTCCAAGATGTACAGGGACGGCAAGAAGCTCGCGGGCATCATATACTTGCATCGCATTTCCGACAACCGCATGACCGGCTCGGCTCTCCGGCACTTGCGCATGTTCAAGGAACTCTGCGGCGAGAATGCATACGGCCACATTGTGCTGGCTACCAGCATGTGGTCCAAGGAAGACTTTGCTGTCGCAGGAGCTCGTCGGTGACGGTGGCTTCTGGGCCGAGATGGCCAGGAGGGGAAGCCCCGTTCGGCGATGGCTCAACCGCTCTTCGCCCTACGAGATCATCGGCGAGATCATGTCGGAGAACCGGGCCAGCGGACCTGCCACGCTGCAGATTCAACGCGAGCTCGTCGATGAGCGGAAGCGTCTCGAGCGCACTGCGGCAGGGCAAGAGGTGGATCGCGAGCTGAATAAGGTCCGTCAAATGTTTGAAAAGCAACTGCAGAGTCTGAGGGACGAAAATACAATTGCCATGAAAGAACAGGATGTCGAGTGGCAAACAGCCCTGCGCGAGCAACGGAAGGAACTCGAGAGACAGCAACAGCTCATTGATGACGGCCAGAAGGCCATGCAAGTGACCTTCGAGCAGCTGTGTGTTGACAACAAGGAAAAGTATGATCGCGAGATTTCGCGGCTCAAGCAGGAGTTGGAAAGGGCCGAGGTGGCTTCGGAAATGGCAAGACTGGCCACGGAGAGAAAGGAGGCAGAGATTGATACATTGCGCAAAGAACTAGGCGACAAGACGGAATCGGAACAGGGTGAAGAGGATCGAAAGCAATTGCAAGACGCTGAAGAGGAACAGGCGAAGCTTGTGAAGGAGCTTGAGGAGAAGAGAAAGAAGCAGATTAGTCTGAGGTCCTTGCTTTTATTGCTGGGTCATGCGATTGCAACAACTACGAATATCGTAGTACAGCTTGTTGTGTAGATTACCATCCAGGGTCATTGGCAAAAACCACTTGATATGACGCAATACACGCTTCACGGTTCCCATTCTCCCCCTTTTTGACTCTCTTGCCACAGAGGTTGCGAGAATGCCCCCATCACCGTCGGCTTGGCCACTGGCAACCTGTCATCTGGGGGCTGTTGGCGCTGATCACAATCATGCTTACCAATTATTATTTTTGATGGGTGCGGTCTGAGCTGCCCGATGCCTTGGGGAAGGGACTCCTTGCAACTCCGATAAGACTCCATGTCACTCCGACGAGGTTTACCCCGTGTCGATCGTTGGGGTCTTCGCCGAAGGCCGAAGCAAACCTTTCCAAAGCCAAAATCGACAATCATGTAGATGCAAACGAGAGTACGGAGCCATGAACTTCGAGTTATGTTATTATGATCAGTAGACGTTGGCTCTCATACCAGTACGGAACCGAGAGTTGCGCATAAGTGCACGAATCAACCCCGATTCCAGGCATCAACATACCAGCACTGCTGCATCCTCAAATCACTGTCCCACCCTCGGAAAAGACCGTCAACATGACGCTGATGAACGGCCTCGCCAGACTCAGGGACAGCCGATCTCTATAGGGGCCGCTCCCGCCCGGACCGGCCCCGTACACTCGTTCCGACTTCTTCAAGAGCCTAAGCTCGGGGACCAGGCTCAAAGCACTGCGATGGGATCATCGGCTCAGCAACGAGAGCCACAACCTACAACCGTCGCCCTCAAGGCAGCCTCGCGAGGGCCAGCGCAGAAGAAGCTCATCAGCCTGGGAACGGCAATACCCGCACCCGACTACTTTTCCTGGGAGTCGATGATGCTTGAGTGCATGCAAAATGCCACGACCGAGAAAGAAGGGGCTTCAAAAACAACGACAACGACGACAGCCACCAAGGGGAAGTCGGCGTACGATCTAGCCGTGGCCATGAACGACCGGTACTCTGCAGGGTCATCTCAGGCTCTACGATTCATCACGGAACACGTCGAGCTGGTTCGCAACCCACCTTACGACGATTGGAGCTGCTCCCTGACCTGCGGCACCGCCTCAGCTATCGAAATTGCGTTTCGGATCTTCTGCAACCCCAGCGATACTATCCTGGTTGAATAGTACACCTATTCGGGGACCATAATGGCGGCGAAAGCACAAAGTCTGCGCCTGCTTGGCATCGAAATGGACGACCTGGGCCTGCTCCCAGACGCCCTCGACCGGGCGCTGCAGAACTGGGATTGCGGCAGAGGACGGAAGCCGTTCGTCCTGTACATGATCCCGACCGGACAGAATCCGACAGGCACCACGCAGAGCTTGGAACGCCGAAAAGCCATTTACGACGTTGCCGAAAGTCTCGTCTATGGTCTCCTTGTTTCTGATGTTGGTGTTTGCTAATAGTCCCCCAGTGCACTTCAAACGACTGCTGACGAGCATTGGGGTGCCCTCCCGCAACGCTTCCGTCTTGCAGCTAACGCAATGGAGCATGGAGAAACCCCTTTTGAGCGCGACTTCCGCATTAGCATCCGCTTGAACCATTTACACGTACTCTTTCTGCTGCGTCGCCT